>SRMA01024135.1:0-104830 GCA_007224835.1 Danionella cerebrum | reverse complement strand
GGAGGCAAACAGATCTATGTGTGCCTCGCCGAAGGTGTCCCATATCTGCTGAACAGCCGGAGGATGGAGTCGCCATTCTCCTGCCGTGGGGTGGAACCTGGACAGCGAATCCGCGATCCGGTTGCACTCTCGGGGGATATAACAGGCTTTGAGCGACAAAAGTCTGCTCTGACTCCAGAGGAGCAGTCGTTGGGCGAGGTAGTGCAGAGCACGGGAGCGCACACCGCCCTGGCGGTTGATATACGCTACTACCGCAGTGCTGTCGGTCCTGACCAGCACGTGCCGCCCCCGAAGGAGCGGGCAGAAGCGCCGTAGCGCTAGAATGACTGCAACTAGCTCGAGGCGGTTTATGTGCCAGCGAGAGCGTCTTCCGGTCCAGGCACCGGACTCTCGGTGGGAACCGCACACGGCGCCCCAACCAGTCTTGGAAGCATCGGTGGTGACCACCACACGGTTGGGGTGGCTCGAAAGAGGCACCCCAGACCTCAGAAGCACTCCGTCTTCCAGACCTTCAGGTAGGGGAGCATGTCTGCCGTGGGCAGACGTAGCGCTCCCTGACGCCATGCCCAACTCGGAACTCGCAAGAGAAGCCATAGCTGCAGTGGTCGCATACGCAGGAGCCCGAGTCGGATGACTGGGGCTGCAGCTGCCATATGCCCCAGGAGCATCTGAAATAGCTTCAGTCTGACCACTGGTCGAGAGGACACCGCGAGAAGGGCGGTCAGCAAGGCCCTGGCGCGTTCTACCGATAGTTGCGCCAGCATGCTCTCGGAGTTCAGCTCCATCCCGAGAAAAGAGATGGTCCTCACCGGAGTGAGGCGGCTCTTTTCCCAGTTGACCTTCAGACCCAAACGGTTTAAGTGCGATAGCACCTTGCCCTGGTGTCGGATCAACTGGTCTCTGGACGAGGCTATGAGAAGCCAGTCGTCGAGGTAATCCAGGATCCGAATGCCTGCCGGGCGGAGCGGGGCTAGCGCGGCCCTGACAACCTTCGTGAAGGTGCGAGGGGATAGGGCAAGACCGAAGGGTAGGACCTTGTACTGGTAAGCATGGCCCTCGAAACAGAACCTTAGAAAGGGTCTGTGTCTCGTTACCACTTCTACCTGAAAGTACGCGTCCTTCAGGTCGATTGTTGCGAACCGGTTTGCCAGGTGCCGGTTTAGACGCCTCAGATCCAAGATTGGTCGCAGCCCGCCTGATTTCTTGGGGACCAGGAAGTATGGGCTGTAAAACCCTCGTTCCATCTCGGCTGGGGGTACCGGCTCGATCGCACCTTTTGTTAAAAGGGCATCGATCTCCTCTCGCAGGAGTGAGGCGCCTGTTGGTGGAACAGGAGTGTGAAACACACCTCGAAACCTGGGGGCGGACACGAACTGAATCGTGTAGCCCTGCCGGATTGTCCGGACCACCCACTGTGAGACCCCGGGAAGCTTCCGCCAGGCTCCCAGGTAAGCTGACAGGGGTCGTGGTCGGGACGTGCCGATGGTCCCCATGGCGGGGCCGCCCGGAGGCGGACTTGTGGGCGGCATCACCAGGGGAGGACCCTGGGAGATGGTCAGATGAGGGCAGGGGTGGTGTGCCCCCGCGCTCTCTGCCATGGCCAGCGGGGCTCGGGCCCATGTCGGGGTCTTCGTCGGAGACCAAGGAAGAGGAACCCCAGACCGTCGGGCATGCGAGACCGCTATTCTCGGGTAGGAAGTGAGTTCTATCTTTGACACAATAGGTGCCGCCGTCCCGGAGGACGGCAGCGAGGAGTGTGTGGTGGACTCCCCCCCCCCCTGGGGGAGCTGGGTCGATGACCAGACCCAAAGACGAGCTCATTTCCTCCCGAGTCGCCAACCTCAGGGGCGCTTCTTCGTGGAAGCCCTCGTCTGCCGTCGAGAACCCTCTGAGGTTGACTGCGACTTTCGTCGTGTGGGGGTCTTCCTCGGACCAGAGGTCGAAGGATGAGACCGTGACGAGAGTCGCTCTCTTTGGCGTCGCACAGGCGGAGAGGGGTCCGGCACAGAAGCGGCAGGAGCCCGCCGCTTCCGACGCGGGACCATGAGCTCACCCAGACCCTCCGCCTGTTTCCTGATCGTGGAGACCTTTGACGCAAAATCATCCACGGCGATGCCAAAGAGGCCATCTTGGGAGACAGGTGCATCCAGAAACCGGTTTCGGTCATCGGGAAGCATAGAGGCCTGCTCCAACCAAAGATGGCGCTCCTGTACCACAAGTGTGGCCATCGTGCGACCGATGTTCAGCGCTGCTGATTTTGTAGCACGAAGCGCAAAATCAGTGGCTGAACGTAAGTCCATTATGGACTGTTGGTCGCCACCACCCTGGTGCATGTCACGGAGGACCTTGGCCTGAAAGACCTGTAAGGTCGCCATGGCATGCAGCGATGCAGCAGCTTGACCCGCAGCCGAATAAGCTTTCGCCATCAGGGCAGACGAAACTTTTCCGGCTTTGGAGGGCACACTCGGACGAGATCGCCAAGCGGCAGCACTGCCGGGGCACAGGTGCACCGCGACAGCCTGCTCCACCTGGGGAATCGAGGAGTATCCCCTAGCTGCTGCACCATCCAGAGCGGTGAAGGGGAGGAGCTAGAAGCCCTGGCAGACAGGGGAGCCCGCCAGAATTTTGTAAGCTCCTCGTGCACCTCCGGGAAGAAAGGGACCGCAGGAGCGCGGGGGACGGGCCCGGGCGATTACCCATGAACCAGTCATCCAGCCGCGTTGGCGCTGAGCCAGAGGGCGTAGGCACCTCAAGCCCAATTGCGGCCGCGGCTCTGGAGAGCACCGCGTGAGCATCGAGCTCCGGCTCGGCGAGACCCCGGAGGGTGGCAGCGCTGAGCTGGAAGAACTCGAAGATCGCGCCCCTTCCGATGCTGCGATGGATAGCAGATCGTCATCAGGATCACACGAGGGGCCGGGTAACGCCGAAGCGCTCTCCGACTCATTAGCGGACCAGACGGGGAGCACGCTCGGCATTTGGGGGTGGTGCGAGGAGTCACCTGACACCGTTCGACCCAAAACATCCGGGGAGAAAACAGCCGGCTCACTCCGGTTCGTAGGAGCGCCAAGAGCCGAAGCTCCGGCGTCCTCTTCCTCGAAGAAAGACCGTCTGTATCTCAGCGTGCGGCCCGGCAGAGCGTTGCAGTGCACACACTCTCGCCTCACAAACGCTGCGCAGGCGTGTTGGAAGCCCAAACACTCCACACAGCGCTCATGACCGTCTTTCGACGAGATAAATCCACTGCAGTTAGGAGTAATGCACGTTTTGCTCATCGTGTCGTGAAAAACGGACAGGATTATGAGAAAACGGCTGAAACACTGGACAGGCTTGCCTGAGAAGATCTTCGAGGTGCTGGCGTTTTGGTGGCGTGCTATTCTGGGCTAGCAGAGGTCAACACCAAGTATGCCGAGAGGTAAGCAACCTACTGATCTTTCAAGCGAAAAAAGAGAGCGTCAAAGTTCGGGAGAGAGAGTCTCACTCAGTCAGCTCCGAAGGAAAATTGCATACTGAGGCTTAGGCACGCCCGGCTTTATACCCGGCTGATTGCTAATCAATCACCTTCGCCTGCAAATTAATTTGCCCGTTAATATGTTCGTCAGTCGCTCTCACGGTGATTCGCTCCCATTCAGTCGGTCTAATCCCGACTAACGTCTCCGGGACCGACTGAAAGGGAACCATAGTGATTTGTGGCATATGCCTGGAAGAGGATATTCAGGCTTCATGCAGGTCTGAGTTTTTCACCTTTTATGACGTCTTTATCATGCCATTAGCTCGCCCAGACCCTTATTACTGATTCTAAAGTCATACTTGGCGACATTGAAGAGGCCACCTGGGCACACAGGGGTGTCAGGAAACCATGTCCAGTCCTAAGGAAGCATTTTTGCCTGGTCTAACCATAGGTGGCGTTCCTAGATCACGAGAGTGGACATTGTGTTGCCAATGTTCAACACCACTGACTTTGTCGCCCGAAGGGCAAAATCAGAGGCGGAACCTAAGTCTTTCATTGACCGTTTGCTTTCACCACCCTGGTGCCACGACAGACTGGTCCACTTGTGCAATGCTGGAGTATCCCTTAGCTGCCCTGTCTACAAGGGGTTGAAGGGAGAAGAGCTAGAACTCCTGGGAGACAGGGGAGCCTGCCAGTATCACATGAGCTCCTCATGCACATCGGGGAAGAAAGGCACTGGAGGTCTGTGGGTAACTGAGTCCTGATGCCATCCCAGGACCTAATCATCCAGCCACAAAGACATCTGATTAGAGGGAACACCTCTAACCCGTTCACCAGCGCAGCTTTCGAGAGCATCTCTGACACTCCTGGCTTACAATCACCTCAAATGCGGGAGGGATCTAAAGACTGAGAAGAATGCGTCCCTTCTGATGCCGCAAGGGACATCATAAACAGGGTCTTATGCGATGAGATGCACTGGACAAACAATGAAGGCACAATGTTTCCCTGACACCTGTTGACCAGTGCCATCGTCGGTAACCTCAGAGGAGCTTGAGTGAGTCAAGATTGACCTTCGATACTCCAACGTGCACCTTAGTAAAGTGTCACAGTCCAACACTAAGACTGCACAAGAGCAACCCGTGTGGCTGATTTTGTTACTCTCAGTCCAGCTTTAGAGAGAGAATTCCAGAGCATAGTGTCATCTGTCCTGTCTGTTTCATCCAAGTCATGTAGAGAATTTTTGGATTAACCCTTATGAACGTTTTCTGCTCTTGAGATGTCAAACCCAGCTTGTAGGGAGTCAGAGTGCCCTCTGGCAGAGCTGCGTCTGGGGCATTCTGTATGCGCTGTTCAAAACTCCGGTCCTCTGCCTGCTCCTCCGGAGACTCTTAAGGGCCCCTAGTCAAGAAGGGTTCAGCTATTGCAGTGTGCCCCATCCAAAATATCTCCTGTTGTGTTTGCTCTTGCTTTGTCAGACTTGGCAGCCAGGAGGCATACAATCTGATAAACCCAGTTTTAATTGGGTTTAATCATTTGAGTTGTGTTGACCATGTTTTTTGTGGTTTTTGCAAAGTTTTGTATGAAAAAGGTGCTTTAGTGCTCTGTCTGCGAAAGGTACAGTCCTAGGGTTTAACGGTAAGGAATCACAAACATCTTTGTAGATCCATAAAGGATCTTTTTATTTTATAACTAGTTTTTAAATGTAAAAATAATCGTTTACTTTCACTACCATTATCCTTAATTGCAGCACTTGAAATTGATTATCGTTGAAACATGCTTTTCAAGTAAATTTGTCTTTGTATTTTAAATGGATTTCATTTGAACACTTCACATCTGCTCTTATGGTGAAGTTACAGTGGAACAGCATAAGAGACACTCACCATGGTCAGAGATCAGAACCAGATTGACACATTTGTGCAACTGTCTTTCTTTTAGAGCATCCATTAGCATTCCAATGAGCCGGTCCACATTCATTAAAGCCTTTATAACCTGCATTAATTAAAAGCAATAATTCAATAACTAAATAAAATCCATGCAGTAACACAGTTTCATGTATTACATTTAGTAAGATTTACTTCTGCAGCACATGAGCTCCCAGTTGAAGGCCAAAGATCATATTTCCTTTGCAACTTCAATCATAACTATAATCGTCTGAATCAGCAATCCTCACAGAACTAACTCACCAACCTGAGATCCTATCATCTCAATTAACATGTCGGTAAGACTCACAAAGCCATACTAATGGAACTTGACTTAAACATGTGCTCCTTTAAATGAGAGGTTTTATACTGTTGTAAGGTAAAACTGTAATCAATGTGGATTAACCTAAGCTTCCACATAGGTGGCACTGAATTGGATGGTCATCTGTAAATATATACATCGAAATATACAGAGGTGGGAAGATTAATAAAATATGCTACTCACGTAAAAGTACTGTTACTTCAATTCAATTTTACTCAAGAACAAGTAAAAGTACTGACCAAAAAATCTAGGGCAAATGATCCCATAAAACCACTGAATATGGCATAAACTGTGAAGCAGAGGAGCCTCCTTTTGTTAAACAGTAAACCAGTAGTGCAAAAGTAAGTAGAAATAGGTCAGGGACATTCTAGAATTTATGAAAAAACTGTGCCATTCTGTCTACTGATAATAAAAAAAAATTATAACAGCTTAACGTTAATTGTGCCATGACAATTTTGTCCTAAATTCCTGTTAATTTCTAACCCTAGTGCTAACCAACATTAGCAATGTCACGCGCTGATGCAGCGCAACAGAACAATAATTACATTAAAAAAAAGTTGTATGTTTAACTTACCTCATCATGCTCGCGCAGGTTTAATGTTTAGCTTTTGGAAGCTGCCAATTCAATCGTCTTAGCAAACAAAGTTTACACCACATAATGAAGCTGTTGCCTTTCTTGCTCTTAAATTCAAAGTGGTCTTGTAAATATGGCCATGGGTTTGTTTCTGAAGAATTCAAACTCAGCAGCATTTCACTTTCATCTGGGTTTACATCATGTGTGTCTGTCGCAGTGCGAAAGATGTCTCTCCATCTTTCGCACTGCGTTTGTTTTCCCGCGCATCAAGCAGTAGTTTCCGGTGTGTGCTCCCCTCCTTCACTCCACACACAATTATTATTATTATTTTTTTTTGTTTATTTAATGTTACTTTTTTTTTTTTTACTCATTAACGTATATGATTTAAAAGGTAGTTAAGTACAATGCTAAAAATCAAAACGTACTTAAGTAAAAGTAAAATTACAAAATTTAAAAGTTACTTTAAAAAGTAGGAATACACATAAAACCTACTCAATTACAGTAACGCGAGTAAATGTAATTCGTTACTTTCCACCTGTTAGGTTTCCTGTGTTTTGCTGTATTTTTTCTGTGAAGCTTTCTCTGTGTGTTTAATTAATTCTGTTCAGCTAGCTTTTCCTTGTTTGATTAATCGAGGATGTTCAGCTGTCTATTGCGCGCACCTGTTTCCATTGCACGCTAATGATCTGTGTCTATTTAGTGCCGCGCTCCTATGCAGTCTTTGTCGGATGATTGTGGAACGTATACGCGAATACTTCGCTTTCTGGAAATAACTCCCTTCTCATTTCTTTTAGTACTATCTGGATTCGCTCTTGTTCGGATCTCTGTCTCTCCCCAGTTCTGGTCGGTGGTTGCTTGGATACGGAGGGGGCTCACCTAGGCCGCTCCCTTTTCCTTGTGCGCTACTGTGACTGTCTTGGTTCCAGAGGTTCAAGATCCTTTTCGTGTTTCTGGTCTGTCTGACCTGTGGCTATTTTTATTGTTATTTTTTTTTTTTTATCGGGACAATAAACCTCTTCTGAGTAATCCCTTGCATCTGGGTCCTCTCTATTTGAGACAAGCTCTTAACACCACCTGTGCAAATGTATATATATATTAAATTTAACCCCCACCCACTCCATATTTTTAAGCCTCTGTTCTCTCTGTGTTTTGTGGTAAATGCTTGTGTCTTCAGGTTTCAGTATTTCCTTACTGGATCTCATTCAGGAACCCTCTCTAACTGAAAAGTAGCAATTCTCTCAAAAACATCACCAAGGTGCCCTTCTGTCTGTGTCAAGGATGTATTTACCCCCTCACTGGAGCTTTCAAACAACAGGGACATATAGTTTCTAAGAAGCTTACCTCATCACTCATTGGTCCATATTTATGACCCGATGCATCAGGTTCTTCAAAGTACAAGGTGTAAAAATCTGGTCTGAAACAGAAATGATTTAGTGAGCTAAAAAATGTTATTTAACTTGGATGACTGAATCCTGCCAGGAATTCAGGCCTGGTCATTCCCTGGTGGGGAGATTCCTGGTGATTCTAAGATTTGTGCCCAAGGTCCCATCTGTTCCCTTCTGGGACAGTTCTGCAAGTTCTGCCTCAGAAGGAAGGGTCCCATCAGCTCAGGTTCTACATAAGCTGAAACCAGGAGTTTAGAAATCTCAGAAGCACTTCACAGCGTTGGGGGATGCTGTCTCCAAGCAACAGCTAGCCCACTGGATTGTGGAGGCTATCCAGCTCCGAGGTTTGCGAGATTCCCTGCCCTCTTACTTGAGAACTTTACTTCGTGGCAGTAGGGCAGAGGGATCTCACTAGCCGACATATGTAAACTGCAGTCTGGTCACACCCAACACCTTCATTAAGGATTACAGTCAAAGGACTGGTTGCATCTCCTCCGAGAAAATGAAGGGGAGTAGCTTCATAAAAGCCTTTTCCTGGAACATGTTGCATTCTTAAGTTTTCTTGCCGGTATCTGTCTGAGTAGAGCAGTCAGCACTGCCAGTCTGGGTCTTGCCTGAGGGCCACACACTGACAGAGCTAGGGTGGGTCCCAGTTAGTGCCCCCCTTTTGATGAACATCATACAACTCCCAGATTAGCGGCTTTAATGTTTCACGCTTTCCATTCCCTCCCTCTTTAGGTGGGGAATGATGCTGGTTCCGATCCTGCCCATATGCAGACGATTGAATTGAATGACTGAAAAGGAACATCTAAGGTTACTTGCATAACCCATCCCATAAAGGAAGGATGCTCGCTTGTCATGCCTTTGAGGTCTGTGAGACTGAGGTGCCACTGGAAATAAAGTGGTGATATCCTGGATGCTGGGAAATATACCGGTAGTCGATGGATGCCAACTTTATATTGCAGTCAGACAGAACCAAATATGTGCAAATAAACAAACACACAAATACAGTAATGATAAAACAAACCAAAAATACCTCTCTCCTTCAGGTAAAAGCAACCATTGCAGGACTTTTGAAATTCTCTTTTCAAACGCTACATTCCTAAGAAGTAAAACAAGAAAAATTGAGTGTTTCAAACAATAACAAGAGGTTTCATTATATTTGTACAAAAAACACAAAACCCAAGCAAAATATATAATGCATATGAAAATGTAAACCTTATCTTGAGAGTGAAGTGATGTGTTGGAGGAGGTGGAACGGATGCAGAAAACATTACGGCACCACGTATGAAAGTTATCTTTCTCAAGATTTTTTCACGAATTACAAACAACAACAACACAGTTTCAAGCACAAGCGTAAACAGTAGCGAGCGTGCTGGAGAGAGCGCTTCTGAAAACGTGTCACAGGGTTTCTTTAACGTGCACTACAGAACAGCACTTTCCACTTTATAAAAGTTATTTCTTTACCGACACCTTGACTTGTTATAGCACATTATTGGTAATCTATACATAATGTTTCACTCACTTAAAACTGATTTAAAGTGTTTTGAAGCGTATCAGACCCTTTTCAGACTTCAAAGGGCAGATAATAGAGCAGAACTGTTTGTGGTTGTTTGTGTCTCTAATTTTTTTCGCATCTCGAAGCAAAAAATTTCCTGTGAGACGTTTCGTATCTCGACCATTTCGGAACTCGAAGCATTCATATCTCGGGGTACCACTGTAGTGGTATATCTATATCTTATATCTAATACTTTCAGAGTGCATGTGTGAATTATTTACAGTGCTGCAGTTTTTCCACTTTAAACTTTTCAGCCTTGAATGAGAATAAATTAAATGCACTTTTTTCCTACAAATAATGATGACGTGAAAGACTAAGAGATTAAGTTCAGGTGCATCCGGTTTCTACTGGTAAACATTGAGATATTTCTTTAATTTCATTAAATGAACACACACCCAACTAACTATCTATTGACCTCAGGGGGATGTCACAGAAATATTTTTGCTACACATTCCCTATATAAAATAAGTTAAAAACCACTAGGCTGAGTTAGGGGAGAAGGGATCTAGAACACAATGGCCACTCTGTTAGAGCTCCTGTTTCTGGAAAGTAGGGTGGAATGGCCAGCTTGAAGCACCTCCTTGCTAAAAGGACAATGACCACAATGACACATCTCTGGAAAGATTAGACGTTGCCATGCAACCAAGTGGAGCATTAATTCCTAACAATGGTGCTCAAATCCACTGTAAAAGGCAAGGTCAAGAACTGATTCCATGTATTCTTTTTTTCTAACCTTTTTCCGAAAAGGAAGGTGAGTGTTATTCCTTAAATCAATTACACTGTAGCACTCAGAGGAAGGAAGCAACTCACTTACAGCGAGTTCAGACTGGAGGTATATAGCCTTCATTTTGAGTAAGTTTTGAGAAATCACAGTCAAATGGTAGAATGGTAGAAATAATCAAGTCATGCAGAGTGAAAATTTATGACAAAGCTACAATTCGGCCACAATTTCACCTTATTTGTGTTTTCCTTTGTTATTAAAACAGGTTTGTGTTGAATTTCAAGCTGCTTTTAAAATGAAACTTGGATGACCAAACAATAAAAAACAATGAATAAGGTACCTGTCATACTTCATCCAGTAATCAGGGTAATGCCCACTGACTTTGACATCAGAGCCAGGCCAGAAGAAAGTCGCTGTTTTAAGTTTGTTTTTCATGGCTGTGACCCAAACCTAAAGACAATCAGAAATGAGTAAAAAATAGACTTGCTTTCAAGCATCAGAAAAGATAATCACTAGAAGAGAACTAACATACAAATTGTTGTTGACTGCTAAGTAATTTTAACAATTTTCAATACAGTTGGAATAACATGACAAAGTTTAGTTTGGTCTGAGGCAGGTGTGGGTGATTAGCTATCAGTGGGGTATTTAAAGCTAGTGAAACCTACCCTCATTCTGCCTTGTCCTCTGAGCGTGTCTGACGTGTAAAAAGCTGATTTGTATTATACGGTTGCCCACGGCCCTCTAGGCCCCTCTCGCTAACCTCATGGGATCTTTCAACCACCCCCCATATGCTGCTGATGTCCCCTGAGCCCTCCAGTTCGAGCAGTGTGACCTCCACCAGGGCCCCACCCTCTCACTTTCTCTGGCTTCCCCCTAGAGGGCCGGAGATCTCCATGCGTTATCTATTGATGAATCCTGCCTAATATTTGGAACTCAAGTGCGACCGCCCAATGTCCGAATTCGTGCCCAGGGTTCCAGTATCCGTTACTCCTATGGCACTATGTAGTTTGCACTCCCAGAAGCCCTCATATGACTCAGGAGACCAACGAGTAGGTGTGTTGTCTCCAAGCAGCAGACTGTCTATTCTGCTCGCTTATGAGGTGTGCGAGATACATGCCATCCCCTGTGAGGGCCTCCTCTCCACTAGCGCTTCTGCCTCTTGAAATGTGGGTCAGGATCTCTGTCACTGACATATGTAGGCAGTGTTGCAAACCATTAACAAACGGTTTGGATGAATTCATCAGACCTTGTAGGAATCCGATCTCAGAATCCGGTTTCACATTTTTGTGGTAAACTGACCAGCAGCAGCAACAGCCTGGACTCCTATGACCTAAGCATTGGTACCTTTCAGAATTGTCATGAAAGTACACACAGCTCCTATTTGTCATATGAGGAGGTAGTATTTTACTTCCACTAATATTTCGTTAATATTTTTGTAATTCCTTTGCTTTAGCTACATTTTCATTAGTGTTAAAAATGTCCATAGAGTTAAAGTGATTGACATACTCACTGGTTCACCCTGGTACCACAAGGGGTTGAACTTCTCTTCTGCTCTCAAACTGAATGAGGCATTGCGTAGGGCATCATACATCTTATTGTCCACAATGCCATGGGATTCTGGATATAAACCCTGCAAACAGTAGAGAAACACATGCACTCACACACAAGCTCACAGCCACGCAAGAAAGAGAGAGGCTGCATAAGAATGAAAAAAAACCCTTCTCTCTGATTGGTGATCAGTACGGTTTTAAGAGTTCTTCACGAGGTCTCATCTCGACCTCTTACTTACCGTGACTATCGTGTAATGGTTTGGGAAGGTCTTGGTGGGATAGACTGGTCGCATGTATTGAGCGGAGGCACCACATTTGTCTGTTAGAAACAGCAAATGAATCCATCATTCCTTGTAATCAACAGCTTGAAGTAGAAGCTGGTAACATGTAGGGAACCTAGACCTAATACGTGAATAGACAATGGTTTAAATATATCTCAACAGTTTTATTCAATCTGAATAATAAAGAATAATATAAAAAATACAATGTAAATTTACTTGTGAATTCATGAAATAACAGCTAAATATATTTCTAACTATATATAATGAGAATTTTTCCATTGAAGAAAATTAGTATTTGCGAGATCTGAACCTTTGCTCACAACCATAGACAAGATCAGTCAAGCTAAATAGATCAAGGGCTAACCCTTTCATCTCCAGCTAGCTCACTGTGTTCCAATATCCTTGGAAGAGCAGCTCATCAGAAAACCCCTGGAACCAGACTAAATTTTACCCTGCAGGACTTGATGCTTTATCAGAAATGTATATCTGATATTTTTCAATGTCTGTCACCGGGATACTGTAGTTGTGGGTAGTGGACAAACGGAGCATGGGAAATATGCTTAAAAATAGCTCTTCACTTTAATCAAAATTCACTAACAACCACGCAATTTCAGGCGGAGAAGGAGAAAAGGGGCATTTTCCTCCTCCATGTTCAACTGTTTGCGTATTTGTTGATTTGTCATTGTTCCACACGCACTTCCCAGGTGACATCATTAAGGCATAACAAAAATAATGCGTAGCAAACTTTGTACTAAACCATCTCTGTTTCATGACGCTGAGTTTGTGATGCATCAGAACATAAGCCTGTTTACATGTCAGTCGCAGATCTGAACCAATCATTTGGGTAGCACTGCAGCCTTTCAGTGA
Source organism: Danionella cerebrum (assembly GCA_007224835.1). Classification (NCBI taxonomy): domain Eukaryota; kingdom Metazoa; phylum Chordata; class Actinopteri; order Cypriniformes; family Danionidae; genus Danionella; species Danionella cerebrum. The sequence goes on along the minus strand of SRMA01024135.1, from coordinate 92,205 downwards.
GAAGGTTGCTGGTTCGAGGATCTCCTGTGACCCTCCTGCGAGGTGTTTGCATGTTCTCACTGTGCATTTGTGGGTACTCTGGTTTCCCCCACAATCATAAAATCTTTTTAACTAAATAATGTGTGATGGGAGTCCATTCCAATCAGTGCGGTCCTGGCATAAAATGGGAACACCTGGCGCCCGTCATCACAGGAGGATCGGGAGCAGCCACGCTTCATTAGCGCGGCAGCATAAGAGAGAGAGCAGAGGAAGCCAGTTTGAGCTTGATCTCCAGTGAGTGCAGCAGCCAACGCCTCTCTGTCTCTCTCTCTCTCTCTCCCAAGCAGCCAGTGAGCCCAAGGAACGGCCCAGCTTAGAAGCCCGATCCTCCTAGGACACCACATTCACGAGCACCACTGGGAAAACTCACAGGCATGCACAAGAGAAGAAAAAGAAGACAAGAGCACCGAGCACTCCAAAGACTGCACCGCACTCGAGCACTACAAAATCACGTATTGGTTCAATAAATCCACCCTCTGGGGACATTTTTTTGTTTACAACCTTGTTGTGTGATCCCAAATGTAAAGTCCACTTATAGGGAACGAATGTGTTTGTTGCCCTGTGATGGACTGGCGTTGATGGACAGGGTTCACCCCCGCCTGACCCCGTAAGGGAACAAGGGCAGTAACAAAATTAATAAATAAATGATAAATTTTTTTTGTTTCACTGTATTCATCTTTTGCTTTAAGCTCTACTTTCTTAGCCTGTCACATGTTGGAAACATTCTTCAGATTCTCCAGATGTGAAACATTAATATTACTGAATTTGCTGATCACAGGAAGAAGGCCGCTGTACGCTCTCATGTATCCTGCTCTGAATCCGTCCAGAGACACCAGCAGCAGCGGCGTCCTAGAAAACCTTTGGAGACAGAAAACATGTTTTGTAAATGCTCCTCGTGCCAAAAGAAGCAGCGTCTTTCAGCCGAGGTGCTCATTATTGAATGTATAAATAGCTGGAGTAAACAGGAGTCCTCCCTAACCAACGAACAGCAGATGTGCTGGTGTGTGTTTGCAAGCAGAGGCCTAAACCACACATCACATTCAAAATCCAAAAATCACACTCAGAAGGAAAAATGCGCAGTATTTCTCCATTCCGTGTCATTTGATTGAATATAACAAAATCTAACAATATTACATTATAGTGACAGGGATTAAACATATAACCTTAGTAATATTATACTCCACAGAGTTTGACTATCTACTCAAAACATAACAATTATAGGAACATAAAATACATAAAACCCACTGAATTCCACCCAGTCTTGCATCACATGACCTTTATAGCCCAAGACAATCAGATATACGTCTCCAAAGGTGCGGCTATTAAAGCCACACATCCACATGCTCTGTGTATTCTTTTATGCACTGATAATTTACAGTGGTGTGAAAAACTATTTGCCCCCTTCCTGACTTTTTATTCTTTTGCATGTTTGTCACACAAAATGCCATATAATAATAATAATAAAAATTGTAATGCCTTCAATTTATATAGTGCTTTTCTAGACGCTCAAAGATTCTAGAGCATTATTCATTCACTCCACATTCCCACACTGATGGTGACAGAAAATGGCTGCCATTTCACGCCTACGGACTCCTGCCATCATCAAACACACCCCAACAGTCACACACATCCATACAGGGAAGTGGCTTGCCCAAGGCCACAACGACAGAATGGACCTGGCGACAATTTTCTGGTTGAAGGATGACAAACACCAACAATTCTGCAAAAAATATTCTTTACATATCCATTGGTGAAGTCATTTAATTACATAAATGTATTTTTAAACATAAAATATACTTGTTCAGTAAGCTATTGTGCACCTAAATGCAGAGGTGGAAAGTAACGAATTACATTTACTCGCGTTACTGTAATTTAGTAGGTTTTTTGCTTATTTCTACTTTTTAGAGTAACTTTTCAATTTTGTCATTTTACTTTTACTTAAGTACGTTTTGATGTAAGTATTGTACTACATTTTAAATCCTATCCGTTACTGAGTAAAAATAAAAAAAAACTACATAAAAAAATAATAATTGTGCGTAGAGGAAAGGAAGGGAGTGCGTGCCGGAAGCTACAGCTTGATGCGCGGGAGAACAAACGCAGTGAGTGCGCTAACTCCAGAAAGACAGAGACGAACAAGACAGACACACGTGATGTAAACCCAGATGAAAGTGAAATGCTGCTGAATTTGAATTCTTCAGAAACAAACCCATGGCCATATTTACAAGACCACTTTGAATTTAAGAGCAAGAAAGGCAGCAGCTTCATTATGCGGTGTAAACTTTGTTTGATCAAGACGACTGAATTGGCAGCTCACAAAAACTAAACATCAAACCTGCGCGAGCATGATGAGGTAAGTTAAACATACTACTTTTTTTTTTTTACGTAATTATTGTTCTGTTTCGTTGCATCAGCGCGTGACATTGCTAATGTTGGTTAGCACTAAGGTTAGAAATTAACAGGAACTTAGAACAAAGTTGTCAATGCACAATTACCGTTGAGCTATTACCAGTGTCACGATTTACTCAAGTCTATGAAAAGAGTTAGAATTGATCTGCAGCAGATGTGTTAGAATTATTGGGCATTACTGTATAACCAATCAAACACTTCTGTTGAGATGCGGTGTCCAATCAAAGCGTTTTGATTCGTCACTGAGTTCAACGCGTGAGCTGACTCTGCGTTTGAGATTTCTCTCTTTATCATAAGTTAAATGACAAATTGTAATAGATTTTTTTTGGCTGTGAAAGTGGATAACCTGCAGTAGACTCAAGTCGTGGACTGATAATGAAATAAACAATGTTTTAATTTTTATGATCAGTAAAGGCCATTAAACAATGATTTTTTTATTATTAGTAGACAGAATGGTCTGTTATCTGACAATGGCACAGTTTTTTCATAAATTCTTGAATGTTTCTGACCCATTATGACTCACTTTTTCACTACTGGTTCAGATGCTCTGCTGAGTCACAGTTTATGTCATATTCAGTGATTGTGATGTTTTATGGGATCATTTGCCCTAAAATGACTTCCCTAAATGTTTTATATGGCTATTTTATTTATTTTTATTGTATTTTATTTATTTGTTTTTATTACACTTTAATTTGTAAAGTTGTTTCCTTAATTAAAAACAACCAGCTTAAATCTATATCCCCACCTTTTACTTTTTTTTAACTACACTAGAATCATCCACCCACCACTGTTGTTCAAAAATAAAAAAAAATAAAAAAATTTTACTCAAAGTACAATTTTAGAAGAGTTACTTTTTACTTTTTTACTTGAGTAGCATATTTTATTACTCTTTCCACCTCTGCCTAAATGTACCATTGTATTTAAAATAAACTCTACTAAGCAAACATTTAGGGAAAATAAAATCACACAGAAACTAAGAAAATACCATTCCCTGCATATGATCCACCCTTGCCACGTGAGGGGCAACAAAAATACAATTCTGTGCAAACTTACAGGTGCAAATATTGAAGCCACATTACTAGATTTGATCTACATTATGACGCCTCATGAATCCAACTATGTTTTAAGATTTGAGAAAATTGTTCAAATATCTGATTTAATGTTCCACACACACACACACACACACACAAAAACAGTGGCTAACTAGCCAGTAAATCACACATTATACATTTAAGCTTGGTGGTCATTAACAATTTGGTAATAAATATCAAGCCCAAGACTGATTGTCGGTAATTATACCGTCAAAGTGGTTTCCCGGTCGACTCACTGTAACCAGATTCAAATACAGTGGAATCACATTAAAAATAGTGTGTTACCCAGCAGGGCATTGGGCAGTCCGGAGGTCTTCGCAGTCCTCATCAACCCAAGATTTCTCACCTGTCATGAAGAGAAGGAAGAGAAAGAAGCATCAAAAGTCACTAGGTTCTCTTTTTACATGTCTTCTTACTATCAGAGTTTGTTAGCGAGAATGAGCATCTGGTGAACATTAACATGAATTGTGAAAGCTCAAGAGAACAAAAAACATCCAGATGTTATGTGCATTAAATGTTTAGAGAGCGAAGTTAATCAGCCTTTAATGCAAATGCACCAACGGGAACAAGCACTGCACAGAGTCCGCTGTTCCAGTCTGGCCATTTCTTATTAGCAAATGATATTCTCTGATCTCTATAATCCAGAAGGTCTGCAAGTACAATTATTTATGACTCTTTGAAGCATGAGGGTTCTGAGATAACTCACACAAACTATTCCTCCAACAAGAAAGAAAAACTAACTAGACACAAAACAGATCTGGTGCTAACATAGCACAATGGAGAGACGCCATTAAAGACACGTCAGACAAATATGTGAAGTAAATTAAATGCACCTGTAACATGTAATAAACTGAAAATAGAGGAGGTGTAAAGGGACAGAAATCCCATGACAGAATAATGTGTGCAGTAATTAATAGTAGGGGCAGAAGAGAAGACAAACCAGATGAGAATGCACCAAACACTGACAGAGAAGGGAGAAAAATGTTAATAATATACAGGGAATGGCTCAGACCCTGTCACTACCCCCTTAAAGGGACGCCACCATAATCCCAAAAGACCAAGACAGGACAGCAGTAAAGGAAAACAGTGAAGACAGGATGGGATGAGAACATAACAAGTCTCACTAGGGGGCAAAATAGTCTGAGAACAGCACACTGTTCATTATACCAGCATGATCCTCAATACCTCTAAGACCAAAAGCTGAGAAGAGAAGGAACCGAGTATTTATTGAGTACAGTAAAAATAACACAAAATGCCCACACTGGGAAATAACAGTGACAAAATGAGAAACCAGGCGGCCATATCCAAGAGTGAGACACGAACGACAGAAAGTCACCTGCTGTGATGGCTCTTGCACGGACATGCTTCTGGCATGTTTTTCTGTAGAGGAGTGTCGGTTAAGCGAGGTTTTTTTGTGTTCCACGACAATGTTGCACACAGAGCAAAAAAGTTTCCGTCCACTTTCATGGAGAACATTAGGGAATTGCTTTGCATGGTCTTTTCAGTGATATTTGTAGGTAAGTGTGATGTATTTGCGCTCACGCCTGCTTTCTCTGGTAAGGAAGTTCTGTGTGAAAATAATGCCGTGTACAGTGACGGACCAAACTGATTGCTCGAATTTGAAGTAAAGTCGCGGTGATTGGATGAAATTGCAACCCCACAAATAAATCGCGGGGATTGGCTGAATTTGCGTAAATTGGAGGGATTTTCTGGAGGGACTGAACAATCCTGCGGTGTGCATGGAGATATGACCAGACCAGGCTGTGGTGTCGAAATGCAAGAGTCCGTAGGTAAGACAGATGGGCAGATCTGGCAAGGCAAGGTCTGATTGTAAGTCAGTCCTCACCAACTTGGTTCAGGATTGAGCTAGCAGTTGGCTTAACCAGACTAAGTGAGGCCTGATCTTTCCACATAATTCTTTGTACGGAAACAGCTTGACTGGGTATTACTTCAGGCTCGCACAAACTGAAAGACACACCAGGCGCAAACAGACACATTAGGGCCTCTGTATTGAAACAACTAAGATGCTCGGGGAGCATTTAAAACAATGTTGCGTCTCTGACTCCCATAAAATGAAAGAAACTACGGCTGTGGGGAGAGTGAATTGTGCATCAGAATCACACCAGCTCTAAAATGCTGCAGACATGGGCAGACTGAAAAAAAACTCCTGTCTCACACCCACTGAGGCGCACAATCTACACGAGCACCTAGAGCTCTGCAAAACAAACCTGGATACACGGCGAGTGTGAGCCAATAATGCCATGCTTTGGTCCAAAGAATGAGTCCCCATCTACAATGGCTAAATGGTTAGGCTAATGCTTGGAATCCTCCTCGTGACAAATATTAGAAGGAAAACTATGGGACAAACAAAGAGTCAACGGTTCTCCTAAAATTCTATATATTTTAGAGATTGGTGAGAATCTTGCGCATGTTTTCATTAGCTTTTTGATTTTTAGATTAAAAAATTAAAGATTTTGCGTGGGCCTGTCACAAAAATCCTTGATTTTGTTCAATTAATGGTCCCAGAAATTGCAATACATTTCTAAAGAATACTTAATGCTAAGAACTGGAAAACTTTTTAACTATCCAAAAGAAATAAAAAAAACAAAAAAACAAAAAAAAAACAATAGATAAATTGTATTGTGCAGTCTGCGATGGACTGGTGACCTGTCCAGGGTGTACCCCTGCCTCTCGCCCAATGTGCGCTGGATATAGGCAACGGCAGACCCTCGTGACCCCAAAAAGGAAATAAGCGGGTTGGAAAATCAATGAATAAAAAAGGATTGTGCAGTCTTTGTAATAAAAGCTGCCCTTACAAAATATTCAACACTGGTTTCCAGTTAGAAGGAGTTTGCATGTTCTCCCCGTGCTTGCATGGGTGTCCTCCGGATACTCCCGTTTCCACCACAATCCCAAAAACATGCGGATTGGTTAAATTAATAATCTAAATTCCCCTTAGGTGTGAATGTGTGAGTGAATGTTGCCCTGTGATCCCGAAAGGGAATAAGCGGGTTGATGGATTGATGGTTTGCTGCTTGAAAATCTGGACCTTTGTTAGCCTATGTAGCTAACATAGCTAATTTAGTCTGACAGATTTTGAGCATTGTTGACTTTGTGTGGCGTAAAACAGGACTTCTTAGGAAAACCAATGGTAAATATCCATTGGTTAGATGGAAAATTAAACTAAAAAAACACCTTACTTGCTGCTGGACTATAGCACCGACCACCTGTCATGGAAAGAATGAGCAAACACCTTGGATCTGTTCTTCACATTAAAAACATTAGACATTTGTAACATGTCCTCTGCACATTTCTTTATTTAGCAGTGAATTTCTCTGTTTGCAGCATGTTTTTCCTTTTCAAAGTTTATGATTTAAGGAAAAGAAAGAGAGAATATTTTAACTACACAAATCTAAGTCACTCAACCTGAGCTTCACACACCATGACACATTTTCCTGTAGTTTGTGCAGCAGTCTCCAGTCTTCTCACAGTCTGCAGAGCAGAAGCAGAGGCTGTCAGGCAGACGCTCTTCCCCACAGCGGAGCTTGGAACACGACCAGCTCTGAGCTGAAAGACAGCATGAAACTCTGAGTACACACGTTACAGCAGAATGCTTTGAAAATGAACAGTGAGCATACTGTAGATGTAGGCGTCGAAAAAACTTCTTAGTCCCTTTGGAACAGAGACGTAGCTTGTCGTAATAGACGACTGATGGGAGCGATACCTGGGAGCATGAGTGAATCCACCAAAGGCCAATGACGCATGCATCATTGTGCAGATGTAGGTGATTTCATAATCAATCAGCTGGATATTTAACCCCAGCAGAACCTACCCTGATTTTGTGTTTTCTGAGGAGCCACACCCATTTACCTCTCGGAACCTCAGATCACTGACCTCAAGGGAAATATGTCTCTGTTCCCTCTTTCATGGAATGGGAGTAGCACAAGTAACAAAGACATTCCCTTCAGTTGTTTTCTTCAACGTATTGCGTCGTAATTGATGACTGATGGGAACCCCTAGTAAGTGGCCATGCCCGAGGTCCTTCCATACAGGTCGATGCTAAACTTGGCCTGGGATATTATTATGGTAGGTATGAAAGCATTGTTCCCCAGCTTGGAATGGAGGGAACGGAAGAGGGTCAGGCCCTCATACAACACTCAGCCAGATCTGACTGCTCCGCTGAGCCAGATGCCATAGGGGGGCATTAGAGTGTGACACTTTCCAGGAGAAAAGGTGATGCAAGCTAAACCCACACAGTCTCTTCCTAAGTGGCTGCCACCACTCAGCACTGCAGAAGAGATGGAGCCGACATTGAAGAAGTAATACCTAAAGAAGATGTTGGGTTTAGAAAAGAGCCCTTTTGTCAATGCCCACGATGCAGCAAATGCTGTGAGTGGAGTGAGCCCTTAAGTGGAGAGAGCACGGCATCTCACAAACTTGGTAAGTGAGCTGGATAGCCTTTCACATTCCAGAGGGCTAACAGCTGCTTGGAGACAGCTCACCCCCTGCGTGTCCCCCACAGCATAAGAAAAGCTGCTGAAAGTTACAAAACTCCAGGGTTCGGTCCACACAGCGATGGATCGCTTCAATGGAACAAAACGAACCATGGGCTGGATCTCCCTCCCACCTAGGCAGAGCTTGCAGAGTCCCCACCTTGTCCCGGAAGGGAACAGCTTGGACCTTGGGCAGCAATCCATGAGAGAATCCCCGTGTCCGAATTCAAGGCAGGGCTTGTCAGTGGACAATGCATGGAGATCTCTGAACCCTCTTGAGGAAGACAAAGGCCAGCAGGAGCATGGTCTTCAGGGAGAGGACCCTAAGCTCTGCTGTCTGTAGGGGTTTGAAAGGTTTCAAGAGGGTTGTTAATGTCTAGCCTCTAAGAAAATTCTCAATGTCAGGTTGTAGCTTTAGATTTTCCTTCAACCAGAAGGTAAAAAAATTAAGACGCAGCAGCGTAAACCTTAAAGGACAAAGGAGACAGAAGAACTGTAGCCAAGGTTGCAGTGGCAGTAAGAGGAAGCTTTTCCACCTGGCTTCCCTTTGTAGTGTTAGCCGAGAAAGACCATCAGCATTTCTGTGCTGCTCAGCTCTCTTGTACTCAATCATATAGTTGTGGCCAGACAAAAGTAGTGCCTATCTTTTTGAGCTCCAAAAATTGTATTGATCTGCATAAAGAGTAAACTTCCGTCCATAGAGGTATTGATGAACACCAAACACAATTGCCAGAGCTACACATTCAAACTGTGCATAGTTTTGTTCTGCCTTACTCAGCGTACGTGACGCGAAAGCTATTGGTTTTTCTTCTCCGCTGGTTAGCAAAATAGAAATGACGGCACCAAGTCCATAAGGTGAGGCATCACAAGCAAGGCAGAGGGGGTTTTCTGGGTCCTAGTGGGTCAAGACATTTTGCAACACTAGCTGATTCTTTGCCCTTTTGAATGCAGTATCACAGTCCACTGCCAATGTTTCCCCTTGCATAACAGAGCATTCAAAGGATTTTCTATACTTGACAAATTGGGTACGAATCTTCCGTAGTAGTTTAACAGACCCATAAACGAGTTTGTTGGAGTTGAAGCGTTGACAACGGCACTCATTTTCCCAGGTGACTTATGCAGCCCATCAGCATCAACTTGAAAAAGCTAGGTGGGGGTGTGACCTTGAAAAAGTCACATTTTTCTTTTTCGAAATGCAACCCAAACTGCTCCAACCTTTCCAGAACGGCATCCAAATTTTCAAAATGCTCAGTTTCGTTCCCACCAGTGACAAGTATGTCATCCAAATAACAATGAACATTGGGAAGGCCCAGTAATATCTCAGGGCTCTAGAGTGCGACCAATTTGGTCGCATATGCGACCTAATTTCTCAATGGTGCGACTAAAAAAAATCAAAGGTTGCACCGGTGCGACCCGTCGTTCGAGGGGGAAAAAAAAAAAAACTCAGTCTACGGCCGGTCCGCCTCCTGCGCGCGGCTCACAACACGCGTATCACCCATTCATGCGTCTCAGTACGCGCCTATCGCGGCAAGCGCGCCGCTCAATTCGCGTTTACCGCGCCGCTGAAGCCTCAGACGCGCGCAAACGCGTCTTTGCATTGACTTAACATGGAAACCCTCCGCGCTTACCGCGCGAACCGCGTTCGATGTGAAAAAATGAAAAAATAAATAAATAGGCTGCATTATGAACTCTTGATCTGGGTAGTAAATGGTATTATCGTTTTTATTTGTATTTGCTGCTCTTAGGGACCAAAATCAGTTTAAAGTTTAAATTTCAGCTCAGTAAAGCACTTTAAACACCTTTTCAGTAAGTTTTAGTTACCTTTCTTGTAGAATTGTGCTTCAAATAAAGAACTTTATATTGACCAGGTTGTTAGTTAATCATTTACAAGTCAATATTGTCTATATGGACAGTAATAAAAAAAAAAAAAATAAATAGATAACTAAAAAAAGTGAACTTGTGAAAATGGGGTGTTAAATGTGATGCAGTTGAAAATTTGGGTGCACCTAACTTTTGTGCTGGTGCACCTAAGAAAAAAATTTAGGCGCACCAGTGCAACCAGTGCAAAAAGTTAGTCTAGGGCCCTGTATCTGATCCATTGCTCTCTGAAAAATGGCTGGGGCTGAAGCAATCCCAAAAGGTGGTAATAACATAACACCACCCATAATACATACCACCCTAAAAGCCAAGGGGAATTTTTACCAAAAGCTTAAAATGATGCTTTGCTACTATTGCTCTGATTATCATGGCAATAGTCGATCATTTGACATACATCTCCATTCCCTCCTTTTTTCCATACTCCGATACATTAAACAGATCTTAGGTATGTTGTATCGCATTTGATACATGGGCCATGGGTCTTTCCATTGCTCCTGGTTCTGTTGTAGGATTCTTTGAGTATCCTCTCGAGTTTCTGGTGTACACTCAAAAGAAAAAATGTGTCACTTACTTGGTTTAGTACACACTTCCTCATAGTCCAAGCAGCAAGTACCCTCATTTACACACAAAGGATCACAGTGGCATGCCATGCTACGGTCACGACTCTTGGACATGCATCGATTTCTACAGCTATCAGACACTATGAGACAAAAGCAAACAAAATCAATTCAGAAACAACACTTAAATTTTAGCTCAGAGAAACTCTTCTATATAGACTACAAAGCATGATATATAAAAGATTGTGTAAAAAGTGACTTGGCATTTTAAAAGGGCAAAATAAAGACTTTACCTTTATCACTGCAGTGCAGTTTCAGAATAAATATTATAGTGAGTATTAAAGCCAGCACACTGAGGAGAAGCACCTAAAGAAAAACAAAAGAAGACAAAACAAAAAAGATGCATAAAAACATCATTTATGCATCACAGACCATTTCAACTGTTCATTGGTCAAGCCTACCAGTCCTATCCTTTGTATGGTCTTTGTCCTGTTAAACCATACAAAGGTGATAGAGGCTCAAGTTTGGGGTGGCTCAAGTGCGCCTTTTGTATCCACCGAGAACACCCACTGTTAGAACTGCATTATTTCCTGCCCTGGCTCCCCTCAAGACAGATACACTGGTATCCTGCTGCCCCAGGAAGAAGTGCAAGTATAGTCAGCCTTCAGTCAGCCTTAAAGCACAGGTGCCATTCGAGGTCATGAATTACGAGGTTCTTGTCATTGAGTCGAATTGTTTACAGAACTGAGCTCAGTCATCAGAGGTTCCTCCATGGCCCGTTACCATGAGGTTAGACCATGCTTGTTCATGAAGATACCTGAAATCCTCTGTAGTAGATTTTTGACCAAGCTATAGCACACTCTACAATGTTGTGTTATACTGGGAAGTGGAGTCAGTTTGGTACCTCTCACATGGAGAACATCCAAGACCATTTTGACCTTTCTCCCTGAGGGTGTAGAGCACAGGTGTCAAACTCAGTTCCAAAAGAGGAGGAGACCCATAAAGTTTACCTTCTATTTGCTTCTTCTCTAAATAGTTCTTGCACAATTTGGAGCTGTGCTTTGGGTCTTGTCCTGTTGTAGGGTGAAATTAGCTTCAATCAAGAGGTGTCCAGAGGGTATTGCATTCCTTTGCAAAATGGAGTGATAGCCTTCCTTATTCAATACCCCTTTTATCCTGAACAAATCTCCCACCTTCCAGCACTAAAGCAAACCCAGAGCATTACATTACCCCCACCTAGCTTGATAGATGTGACACAAATGTGACGCTCCAGATACTCAACTTGCTCAAAGGAAGGTCAGTTTTATTGTTTCTCTAAGCAGCTAAACTTTGTTCAGCGCTGCCATGAGCCATGCCATGCCATCCATGAGCCATCTGCCACTATGAGCAAACACATTGTACCATTACAACACTGAAGGGATGGTTGCTGGAAATGGGCCTCTTACACCTTTGTAAACCAGACATTTGCGGCTAGAATAGTCATTAACCACATTAACACTATATAGAATGTATTTTCTGATTAGTTTAACCTCTTAAGCCCGAGGATCCCCGGTACCGGGGACTTGCCCCCTTGTGCGTTACATTTTCACTCATAGCTCACTAACCCTGAGAATAACCCACACATATTAAATACTGTTGTGTTCAGCGGAAACTCCTCTAAAAACATATCTAATTCAATTTCATATCCGTTAACCACAGCTCGAACGCCATGCAAATAAACAACAACATAGCCGGATTATAACTCATGACCAAGTTTTTGTTTATGTGCGATATGTATCCACAATATAAACGGAAACACCAAAAAAACTAGGGAGTGTTTTTGTTTTTTTTCAACAAAAAGTTATTTCCATAGCGATGAAAGTCTGTTTGTTGTTATGTCCGATCGATAGCTTCGCGGAAACTCCATTTTGGGTTTTTTCTGTTGCCCCGTCCTCTCACAATGTCACCAAATATGGAATGACTCCCCGTGCGTAAGAGGTGGTCTCTCCACGCTGCGCGTCGTGTGATTCGTCGGCGATCCCGTCAGTCTCAAAATGGTTGAGCTTATTGGCTTCCTCAGAATCAGAGCTTTCCAGCGATATATAGAGCTCCCGGATTGGACAGATGGTCGGGGGGTAGGGACACGCAGAAGCTCGACGTCGAAAGCGTTTGTGAATGAAAGGTTCCCAAAAGCGCAGCAAGATGGGGTAAATGAGCTTCCACCCCCCTTTTACAGCATTTCTTTAGGAGTTTTTTTTGCTGAAATCATGTCCCGTAAGCAAGAAAAGAAGACTATGAACGTAGCTGAAGCTTTGGACAAGATTTTTTCCATATTTCAATTATTGTGCCAAATTGTGCCAAACTGTGCCAACATGGATTACGCCTGAACTTTGTTCAATCAAAACCTGTACAGAATATTAGTTTCTTGTAGTATGAACACCAAACTTGCTACAGATGTCCATGACATGTAGTGGTTACAATTGATTGTTTTTATTTGCTTCGTTATAAGTAAAATAAGGAGATATTGGAGGAAACATGTGGGTTTTTTTTAGGCGGAGTTAATTTTTTGGCCATTCCAACATCAATTACTCTTACCCAGTGTTCTTGACTGTCAAACTGATGCCTGTTATTGTATGTATATAAGGAGGCCTGTTATATGCTGCCTTTGCTCTGTCTTGATAAAGTTGGCTGCTTTGAACCTCTTAGTATTTTGCCTGCTTGTATTGTGGGTTTTGGAAGAAAGACCTTTTTTGTGAATAACTTGTTTCTTGCTGAACTTCATGGTTTGTTACTTTGTTCAAACAACTCAAAACTCTAGATTCAGATTTCTTAGGTCGTACCGAGAATAAAGCACTCTCAATGACCCCTCTATAACCTTCAGAACCCATGCTAGAGCCCCTTGAACTCCTAAAAACTCACTTTTTTCCAAAGTGAGTTTTACACCTTTAGAAAATTACATAAAATCAATGCTTCATTGAATCCTCACTATACTCTGGATACAGTATCAGGACTCTAAGGGGCACAATTTAAGTCCCTATTGACCCAGCGTGGACCTTCAGAGGGCCTACAAAGACCCATCTTGTACCGTATTTCAACAGGTTTTCATTGAAATATCCATTGGTTCGGGCCCTCATGGTCTAATGCTTTGTTTAAAAAACTCATTACTCTAGTTTCAGATTCCTTAGGTCGTACTGAGAATAAAGAGCCCTCAATGATCCTTCTATCACCTTTAAAACCCATGCTAGAGCCCATTGAACTCTGAAAAACTCACATGTCTTTTGTTCCATTTTGGAAATTGCCTTTTTGTTTTATGATCTTTGAGAGCTATGCCTTTTCATCCTATGTTTTTGACTACCCTTCTTTGTATGATCAGCGAGCAGGTAAAGCCTCAGAAGGAGGCTAAAAGAAGTAGTCAACCAAATTGGTGATTCTCTAAACCAGCTTCGGACCCCATCAGCCACAAAATCCTGCTGAAACACCACCCATAAGTACCCAACCATTATCACTATCACAACCCAAGATTGCAGCTCCTCAGCTGTACAATTGGAAACCAGGAACAGGCAAGGGTTTCCTTACGTCTCCCTCAAATTTGAGCTACACCCATCTGCTTTTGCAAACGACAAGGCCAAGAAAGCTTACATAATATCCTTGTTAAGCGATCACGCCGTAGACTGGGCCTCATCCTTCTGGAGAAAAAAATCCACAGTTTGCTCTAATCATAAAATTTTGACCATCCAGTCAGTGGGCTAGAAGCTGCCAGGCGGCTATTAGATCAATGAGAGGTGACCCAATCAGTCACTGGTTATGCCATCTGATTTCTACTTTCCACCATGCTCTTTCTGAAGTGGTAAAAGACACACTTTCTAGTAAAGACTGGGGTAAGTGTCTGGAATAAGTAATCACTGTTGCCATCTGCATTGATGACAAGATTCTGGAAAGAAGAAGAGAATATCACAATATGCAGGATAGACCTATCTCACAAACTCAGATCACTCCGATCAATGGCCAAAACTCCATAGATCCCGAAGAACCCATGCAGATTGGAAGAGCCCACTTGTCACCCAAGGAGAGAGAATGACGTATCAGAGAGGGCCGATGTTTGTACTGTGGGGGATCTGGAAATGTGTTTTGCCTTCCTTGAGCTGTCGTCAAAAGCCAAATCTCACTAGGGAGTGTGGGGATCCTAGTGAGTGGGGTCGCCTATGCGGATTCTTTACTCCTGGAATATCATGATCTAAAAGACGTATTTAGAAAGCAGAAGGCTTCTAACTTACACTTAGTAGCTTAGGGCTGTCCATCTATTATCATCGGCTCAACAAAATAACCATTAAGAATCACTGTCCCCTTCCACTGATGTCATCTGCCTTTGAAATGACTGCGAAGGTTATGGGCCAGAGGAGCAAACCTTGAACCCAGAACTAATTCAAAACAACACCCGGGAGCTGGCCTCAAAGGGGAAGGCCATGACATGTCCCAGTATTTTGTTTCTTATGTAACTGCAGAATACAAAAAGAAACAAATAACAGAGAGTTTGATATTTGCGTTCATCACTTTCAGTTCTTTATTAATCAAAAGAGAGGCATGTGTGATTAATTACTATGATACAAGCTATGGAATGTCAATAGAAAAGCATATGCGCCAAAAGACCTCAGACCTCGGAACAAGTAGCATTTTTTCAAAGGTAAAATCTGACCCGTCTACATTTTTGCTGTCCGTAAAATTGTAATTCTGCTCATGTAATTCTGCTCCATGACTTGGAGTTTAAAGTTTTTTGGGCAGACATTTGAGTTCTCTGAGACTGGAGCTTTCGGAGATTCCCAGATCCCTTTCCCAAATACAATGAAAGGATAGTGTTAAACATCACCATGTAATGCCCCTCCTGCCCCAAGACAAACAGATATTTTGGAGAGAATCAGGATTGTCAGGGTTATGAGCAATCAGAGACTTAATTAACAGCTAGTTTGTAATGGAAAAATGTTTTTTACATGCATCCATGTTTTAAGAGTTTTGTATATCACGAATGATTTAGACCAAGAAATAGATTTCTGTAAATTATTCATCTTAAGACATCTTGTTGATTCCATCCCGATCCATCTTGTGTTTGGACCACTGTTCAACCAGTTTATCATATGTTTGATTTGTGCAGACCCAAATTAGAATTTAAAATGGGTAATGAGATTTAATTATTTGCAGAGAGACCTTTCTTATCTTGGATTTTTCGTGACTTGAAGCATTTCTACCTGGAGGTACGATAGTATCTGTACTTTAGTATGTTAAGTATTTTAACTTGGGTAGATTTTTTACTTTAACTTCACTACATTTCAATGTAAAATACTTTTTCCTCAACTATATTTAGGGAAATCAGCTGTTCCTTTATATTAATAAGTGGATAAAAAAACTATGCCTTATGTAGAGACTGTTGATGGAGAAGACGAGACCTGCACTGCTCTCGCTTTCTATATCAACTGCTCTGACTCAAACTAAGCACAAAGATAACATGACTAAAGTTGAAGGGCTAAAGTTTTGTTAGCCAACAGATTTCAAAAGATGGTTAATTTACATTTAAATCTCTGTATGTGTTAAGAATTGTGTCCAAGTGGCACAATGTAAATAAAAAAGAATACAGTGGTACTTCTAGATACGAATGCTTCGAGTTACGAAATGTTCGAGATACGAAAGGTCTCGCGGGAAATTTTTTTGCTTCAAGATACAAAGAAAAATTCGAGATACGAACAACAACAAACATTTCTATTTTCCACTTGTTTGTCTCACGTCGCGCTGCCCTTGCGCTCCTTTCTCCTTTTGAAGAAAGTGTGCTTTAAGGGTCTGATACGCCTTAAAACACTTTAAATCAAGTGAAACGTTATGTATAGATTACCAATAATGTCTGATAACAAATGTTAGAGTCAAGGTGTTCTAAAAAAATAACTTTTATAATGTGGAAAGTGCTGTTCTGTAGCGCAAGTTAGAGAAACTGTGTGACGCGTTCTCAGAAGCGTCTTTCCATCCTTTCTCACAGGCTCGGTATTTTTTATGCTTGTGCTTGAAACCGTGTTGGTGTCAGTAATTTGTGAAATATGAAATATGTTAACTTTCATACGTACCTGGAACGGATTAATTTCGTATCTCAGGGTAACACTGTATAAGATACTTCTTTAGATGAGACAAACTTCAGGTTACTCAAAGTTATAAGTAAACAAACCAAATTGGAGTAACCTAGTGCGCTTATACAAAATTAATCAACACCTGCCAGCCAATCAGAACCCAGTATTCAGACAGACCATGGCATAAACATTTATACTAAAGGCAGTCTCCAGAAACTAGCCTCTATTTCATCTCATTTGCGTCCGTTCTTGTGTCTCTCGCGTCAAACTAAGCACAACACATGCACCGCAGAGCATGAGCCTGACCCGAGCCTGTGTTCAATTAAATAAATTTAGCCCGAACCAGACCTGATTTGTCAGGCCCTGTTGGGTTTGAGCAAAGATCTTCAGATCTAAACTGTTCTACGCAGCTGGTTTGCTTTGAATGTGTAGATTAGTTTGGTCAAGAAATTCTTAGTAACTCTGATTTCATCTGGCTTGGTTCTAGAACTTTGACTTGCAAATCAGTGCCTTGTACTGATGATTTTGTTACCTAATGCAAATGCTAAATTATCCCTAAAAATTTTTATTAGTACTTTAGGTTTAAATAAGTACAGATCTGATTAATAACAAATAATGAGACATTAATCTTATAATGGTATCTCTCCACCTAATTGGCAGCAAACTCTCCTGACTTAACTCCATAAAAAAAATCTCTGGGTATAATGAAGAGGAGGATACACCAGACGTAATACTGCAGCAGGCCACTTTCAGAGCAACCTGGGCTCTAAGAACTCCTGAGCAGTGCTACACACGAATCGAATCCATGCCGCACCACATTGCTGCATGAGTTCAGCCAAAAGGAGCCACGACTAAGAATTGACTGCTGCACAAGATCAGACTTTTCCACTTACAACATTTCAAAAATCCTGAAATAATAAGATTTTTAGAAGGTGCTGAGATACAAATTTTGGTATTTTCATTAGTTGTCAGTTATAATAATCAAGGAAATGAAAGGAAATTTGGTCATAGTAAATGTATACATTTAGTTTCACCTTTTGTGTAACAAAATGATTATTTAAATGTTGTTTGTCCTGTATGTGTTTAGATTCGTGATTAGGAATGCAGGACTGTATTGTCATCATAATGCCATGGGATATTTGTAGCAAAAAACATTGTGTATTTCAAACTGCAAAATTTAAGTTAGTTCAACGTTCAAAATGCTTTCCTGGATGACCACATCCACCCTCATTTAGTGATAAATGACAATGACAAACATTTCCTGCAGAAATCTGGGGCAGCCAGATGTCTCTCATTTTCACCACATTTTCCAGAGCTGTTTTACTTAAGCTGTTTTATCTTCTTTATCTTAAGATCAAGAAGATTTGAGAAATTATTAGTATTTTAAACCTGTTGTATAAGGGCTTTTTCTTATAATTAATAAATTGAGATCATTAATAAGTGGAGATCTGTTAAATTTCACCAGACTTTATGAATTTGTACATGTAATTTTGATATAAATAGTGAAATACAGAGAAGACTAAATATCTTAATCTAACTATGACCCTTTTAGAGGACACAACATATAACAAGTCAAACAGTATAAGCCAGTTTAAATGAACTGCTCCTTTTACCATTTTTAAACATTTGTGTCCAGTACTGCTCCACTGTAAGGTATCAAACCATCCTAACCCCCCACAAACCATGTGGTTGACGAGCAGCTCTAAGCAAGTTATAAGCCAGTCCGCCTGTTACGAGATAAGCTGGTATGTATTCCCACTCTTACCGAAAAGAGGATTTTCACGAATGTTGACGTTCTCTTCCCGCCGGTATGTGTCCGCGTAGAGTCCTGTCCTGTGCCCAGCAAGGCGGCTGCGCGTTCGCTCGTGTGTTCCTCCCGCTTGGTAGAATCCATTGCTGAGAGTGTCCCTCCGGTTTGTTTTGATTAGACTCATTTCAGGACTAAGTTCACTGGAGATTTTGTGGCTTGTGAAGTCGAAGGACCGCCCAGAGGCAGCAGCCAACGCAATGTAACATGAGCGCAAACACAAGCCCTCCCTTGCCATGAACCCAAAGACAGTCTGAGCTTCAATTAGCAGTCAAATTTAATTAAATTATACAATTTCCAATGTATTCGAGTCATTTAAAAAAAACTCCGCTACGAATATTACATATCTTCAGTCATAATGACAACCTTGTTTTAAATTCTTTTTGCAATCTTAATCCTGCACTCTAAAAAAGTTATTTCTGTCACCACACTGCTGGGTTTAAAGGGTTTTAACCCAAAGATTGGAATGTTTGGGGGCGAAACTCCAGGATCACGTGACATGTAAGGGGCTGAAGTTCAGTTGACGCCGTGTTTGGGTTGATTTCACCCAATATTTGATAATTTGCTTCATCTGAGCTTTCTTAAGTTTTCACATCCGCCACGATGGATAGCTTGAAGCTGGCAGCATCTTGAGGTGAGTTTGTTTGGTTTTCTTGTAGCTGTTGGTGTAACATAAAACTTGCTTGTCATTATAAACCTGTTTGCAACCGTTGTTTCTGACGTTAGGAAACCGTTATAACGCTTGGCCGCGTTAGCGCAACTTCGCTAGCGATGTTCCTACAAGTGTTTTATTGTCATACGTTTACATGAACTGTTTCGGTCATTCCGTCTGTTTTATTTAAGTTTTAATTTACAGTAAAGTGAACCTTTCACCCGGAGCTTCGAGACGGTGGCGCGAGCCTTCAGTTTTCTGAGGATATTCTCTCGTGAGTCCAGAACGTCCGTCAACGGGATTAAACTGATTTTAATTGTCACTAATTTACGCTGTTACTTGTATGTGATTTTAAAACATTTTATCCCAAGTAACGTATTGTGTTTAGCGGTTCTTGAAACTCTGAATGGAAGTAAGGAAGGTAATAACTTATGCACACGTGTTTTCAGTTAAAGTGTTTTCAAGTAAATTAAAGCTTGCTGTTTCATGACATACTCATTAAATCTTGTCATATTTCGTTTAGCATTGTTTTCTTTAACAGTGTAAACTTTAATCCTCATGAAACCTTTGTTTCGTCAAATAATTTATAATGTGTTTTTTTATCTTTAATCTTTAATAATTAAAACTGAAACAAAATAAGTATGCTGCATATAAACCCCAAACATCTGAATACATTTAAAACGATTCAATGCATTTTTTTGTGAGTGGCACTGTAGGTATCACCGCTGCCTTTCAGGGAGAAGGTTGCTGGTTCAAGGCCAGTCAGTGGCCTTACTGGGAGGAATTTGCTTGTTCTCGTGAGTGGGTTTTCTCCACAAGACCAGAAACATGCATCAGGTTAATTGAATTCTATAAATTCTCTGGATGCACCCCACCTTTTGTCCAAAAAGCCTGGAGATGGGCATTACCTTTTAATCCTGAAAAGGAAGAAGCGGAAAGAATGATTTGTGTTAATTTTGATAAAAAGAACTTATGTAATTATAACTGTTCTGTATTTACAGATGAAAAAACAACTCCATATTTGCCCTAATTTTCAGCCAGGAATTCGACATAGACTCTTTAATGGTAGTAAATCTCTCAAATGTTAATGTTATAAAATCAGTTTTGTTTTATTAGCATACAGGTATGTGTAATATGTTGTATATTAAAAAAAATTATTATTGTTAACAAAACTGTATGTATTTCATTAATAACCCAACATAAAGGTAGCAATTAACCCAGAAAAACATGTAAAATGAATCCAAGGGTTGGGTTAAAGAGTAACCCAAAGCATTTGTTATGTTTAACCAAGCAAACTGTTTAAATTAACCTGTGGTTTGGGTCAGCAGTTGGGTTAGTTTAACGCATGTTCTGTCCCATTGTTGACCAGCAGTTGGGTTAGGGTTGGTTATTTTACCCAACCTTTTTTAACAGTACAGTGGTACCCCGAGATACGAATGCTTCGAGTTTTGAAATGTTCGAGATACGAAACGTCTCATAGGAAAAATTTTGCTTTGAGATCCGAAAAATGACTAACATTTACAAGCTGTTCTGCTGTATTTTCTGCTTGATGTCATGCCGTGCTTCAGGTTCTTGCGATCCTATCTCCCAGTGCAAAAAGGGTCTGATGCGCTTCAAAACACGTCAACAACACAGCGAAACATTATGTATAGATTACTAATAATGTACTATAACAAATGTTAGAGTCAAGGCGTTGTAAAAGAAAAAAACGTTTATAACGTGGAAAGTGCTGTTTTCTGTAGCGCAACTTAGAGAAACCCAGTGACGCGTTCTCAGAAGCGTCTCTCCATCTGTCTGCACTTGTGCTTGAAACTGTGTTTGTGTTTGTAATTCTTGAAATATCTCTTTCATACGTGGAATAACTTTCATACGTGGTGCCGTAATGTTTTCTGCATCCGTTCCACCTCCTCCGACACATCACTTCACTCTCAAGGTAAGGTCTCACATTTGTGTATATATTACGTATTTTGTTTGTGTTTTATTCTGTTTTATTATCATTTATTACTAGGGGTGTAACGTATGCTAAAATCGTATTCGGTTCGGTACAGGGTCTTGGAGAGTTCGGTTCGGTTAATTTTTGGTACAAAACAATAAGAACTTACAAAATCTTTATTTTGAAAAGCTGCCAATACACAATAGAATTCTTGCATAAAATAAATAAAAGTGACACATTTGGGGTGATATTTTAAATAAATTGCACTCTTTATAAAGAAATACACATTTTTAAAATAAAAAATGAAATACTGCAACTAGTTAGGACCTGAAAACTTTTAACACTAGCAACAGCTTTAGCTTATATATCAACAAAACTAACTATTCAAGTTTTAAGTTTTTGGCTAAAAAGATTAATCTATCCACATTTTCTGAAGAGAGCATAGATCTGGTTGCAGTGACAATATCTCCAGCAGTAGAAAATGTTGATGTGTTGCCTGCCCGATCTCCGTGGAACAATGTCGGCATACAACTTTAAATGTATCCACTCGTCTATCCCCGTTATGTATTTTAACAGAGAAGCCAACGTGTTCCCAAACAGGAGACCGTAGTGAGGTGGGAGGGTCTTCAGGCTCTGGCTTCTCTTTCGCTGTTGCCATTTCTCACAGCTACCCGTGCAGCTCTACTGTGCGTCACTCAATAGCGTCCGTGCGGAAACTCGCCTAGGAACATTGTTCTGCTGCACTTAATATCACGTTAATAATAAATTTATATTATTTAATTTTAAAAAAATATATTGAAATGGTACGCAAGTGTACCGAACCGAACAGGTCTCACTGAAACGGTTCAATACATCCCTGTGAACCGTTACACCCCTATTTATTACATTAACAATGTGTAGATTTAAGGATTGAAGAAACGTTACTTGATTTTTCTCTGGTTTTCCATTTTTTCATCTACTTATTCTGTTGTTTCTGTGAGCCGTTGCACGGATTAGGCGTTTTACATGTAAAACTTGATTCGAGATACGAAATGTTCGAGATGAGAACGTCACCCTGGAACGTATTAGTTTCGTATCTCGGGGTACCACTGTATAAGTTTACTGAATGTATTCTTTGTTTATTGCTATATTTCATTGAAGGCCAATTCTAGTTCTTTCAGTAGTCATCGGCGTCATGACGATGTACAACCATAAAACAATACAAGTGTGTGTGATATTGCATGTTTAACCATTTTTCATGTGCGTTCTTGTTACGTTGGAAACTTGTGTGTTTCTCTAGCCCCGTTCAGCGGCTAAACGCTAGCTGGATATGCACATGTCTAATTAGTAACATTAATTCAAGTGTCATTCCATAAAAAAATATGGGCCATATTAGGGCTGGGCGATATGAAGCAAAAAATATATCTCGATATATTTTGCTATATCTCGATATACGATATATCTCGATATCGACAGGATTTAACCCCCCCCCCCAAAAAAAAAAAAACTACTGCAAAAACAAATATTACAAATTTCAAAGTCGTTTTTTATTGAAGCTCAGAGGTGCTTCTGCAAATTTTCTTTCAGAAATCCTTGTATACATATTATAAAACAATAAAGAAATACATATTGCCTTTTCATTCGAAAATAAAACAACTAAAAAACAGGCAGTGCATAGGGACAAAGTGCTCCTGTAACATTTAGGAAAAAAACAAAATCCCTGATAACATAAATAATAATTTAACTGTAAAATAATACACATTGCCTTCTTTTCATTCAAAAATAAAACAACTCAAGCTCATCTTTGCAGGACCTCTGTTGTAAGTATCCTTTTCCAATTCAGCAGCAAGCCGCGCTCTCTCTGTAGTGTACAGTCCGGGAGTTCTGACTGGGATCAAGTGTTTTTTACGTTTAAAGCCACGTTGTTCAACGACGGATATGGGTGCCATGTCCACCGCTATGTGAAATGCCATGAACTCTGTGACGCTACACCACCTTCCGCTCTGTCTGTCATATTCTACACTCTGCGTTATAGAATTGTGGAGATTAGTTGAGCTTTGGTTAGCAGCAACTTTCACGGCATACACGGCAGTAGACATCTGTCTGTTGTTCGTCTGACGACTTAAAACCAAAGTATTTCCATTTAATGGAGCCAGCTGGTAGCCTCTGGGCTGGTTGCGGGCGCCGCCATGTTGAATGAGACGACAGGCAAGGGGAGGGGGAACAAAACAAGGAGGCGCGGACGAGCGCAGCACAGAGAAGGCAAACAAGCAAAGTGGCGAAAATTAAAAATAGACATTATATCGATATATACGATATGCCAGAATTCATATCGAGTTTAAAAAATATCTCGATATATTTTAAATATCGAGATATCGCCCACCCCTAGACCATTTAAATATATATATTTTATCTGTCGTTTTTCTAAATATCTCCTTCAAACAAGCGCGTTTATATTACATTTGACACGCATGTAACATAATGACACTGTGAGGATTTCCACCTGTTCTCCCTCACTCTAGATTACCTGTTGTTAGCGCTCATGACTTAGAGCA
Organism: Danionella cerebrum; assembly: GCA_007224835.1. Taxonomy (NCBI): domain Eukaryota; kingdom Metazoa; phylum Chordata; class Actinopteri; order Cypriniformes; family Danionidae; genus Danionella; species Danionella cerebrum. Next base: position 68,732 of record SRMA01024135.1, on the reverse strand, counting down.
GCCGCTCGTTAACCACACCAGCCGTCTATACTCATTAATACTATTTAACTTGCGCTCCTCTCTCTATCCTCTGTCGGATGATTGCTCTTACTCAGTGAAATGCTATCGCAGTAATCTAACTCGGATCTCTGTTACAGCCCGTGCCTACCTTCCCAGTCCAGTCCAGTCCTGTTCTGTTGGAGCGAGTGCGGGCCAGTGTGAGTATCTCTGTCAGCTCGTTCCTCCTCCGGCTTTTCCTCTCTTCGGTTTCTCTCGGCACTGAGGTGCGGTGGTTGCCAGCTCACGGGGGGTTCTCGCTACTGCCTCTCTCTCCTCGGGCATTGATATCGCCTGAGATATTATTTGCTGTTTCAAGCTAGTGCTTGTGGTTACGTTGGCTCCTGTAAATAAAACCATTGATCATCACCCCTTGCATCTGGGTCCTCCTTCCACACCTTAACCTGACAGACACGCATGTAAGCTCTGTGTCAGCTACGTTAAGTACTTTGGGTTTAGTCCTCTCACCGATGAGTTAAAGTTGTTCCTGGGCGTTACAAAGATCACAGTTTGGTAAATATAGAGGCTCTTTTATTGTTAATAACAGCACTAATGTTAATGCTTTAGTGTGTTTTGTTGAAATTCTCATGTAAGTTGAGCCCCGTCTTATACTTTTGTAAAGATATTGTCATGTATTGGAATTTCCATGTTTAAATGCAGATCAATTTCTAACTTATTTTTTCCAGTGATGCAGTGTGATGGTTATTTTTAAAATGAATGATTTCAACCTTTAAAGGTAATATTTATTCAGGTAAAATGAGATCCATTCACATTATATTCCCAACTTTACAGCTTTGCACCTTTATTCATTTTTTTTTTTTACAGATGAGGGGTAACGAAACCCTCCTGATGCTTGATGAAAGTTAATTTGAAGCATTGATACCCTTCCTCTGAAATTCATAAGGCACCTTATAGTGAGCTTGTGAATTAAGAAATGTATAGTTGTATGATATTTGTGTCTGCTTTCAACAGGTTGGTTGAATACCTGTAGCAGGCTGATACTTCAGCAGAGTACACTTTTTGGTGCTAGTTTTTTTTGTTTGTTTTCTATTTATTTGCTCCAAGCAGCCTGCCCCTGTCCGGGAGCTTTTGCAAACTGTGACCTTCAGTACAACAGCTTTGTGGCCAAAATCTGACCCTACCATTAAAATATTGAAGCAGAGACTCAGCAGCTCGGACCAGTTTGGCCATTCTCCTCTGGCATCAACATGGCATCTGCTACAACAGAAATGGCACTCACTGGATATTTCCTCTTTTTCTGAGCATTCTCTGTAAGCCCTAGAGATGGTATATCAGTAACTAATATTCATGCGCAAGCTCCTTAAAGAGCGCACAACCGTATTGAGGTCCATTGTCCGATACCACAGTCTCTGGGATTCCATGGCGACTAAACACCTCCTTCAACGCTGCCACAACTGTAGTGCCACTTTGTAACGTCAGAAGTAATCCACAGCCAAGATATATGTGGCCTTCTCCCAGAAAAATAAAGGGTCTCTCTGGCACAGGTGTGGTAAGTAATGATTCTCTCTGCTCCACCTTGCACTGTGAGCATTTATTGCAGATCTCAACCAGCTGACTTATGTGAAGCAGACAATCCTGGCCACCAGACAGGCACTTCACTATTCCCTGATGACCATCATGAAGTTGACGAAGGACTTCTTTCCTCATTTCACGGGGAACCACAATTCTTTGCCCCCTGATGAGCAGTTCTCCAGCCATTGTCAGATTTTCTCTTTCTACCCAGTATGCTCCTAGCTCAGGAGGAAGTTCACGTTTCTCTGGCCATTTGGTTTTCCACATACTGGATCAGCTTTTTGTTTCTTAATGATCTCATTCAGCCTCACATCTGTTGCCGGCAGAGATCGAACCACAGCATCCACAAACACTTTTATCTCCTCCTCATCCTCTTTCTCCTTTTGACTAGCTCTCTGTTTCACCGGAGCTCTAGACAATGTATCCTCTGTGACGAGTTTCTTCCCTGGTACATGCACAATGTCAAAGGTGAACTTCATCAGCCTCAGGCGGAAACAGAGGCTGTGTCCCAATCCAGAAGTGTGCATCCTCCCGAGTGCACATTTTACACACATTTACAACTTACATCACAACGGTGCACCAAGGCTGTCTTCGTGGCCTCAGATATCCCACAATGCTACGCAGTGTTTTTTTTCCCATTAGAATCAACTCAAAACACACTTGAATTTGTATTTACATGTAAGTAACATGTTTTTTTTTTTATGAAAGAACAGTTTATTCAAGCATTAAATGCTGGTAGTGATTGGCGAATTGTAAAACATATTTTTCTTTTTAACATTTATTGTAAACATTGCCACACGCAGCCAAATTAATGTTTACTAAGTATTGAACATGTTTTAAGAAGCAGACGAAGGAGTTTATAAAGCTTATGAAAACAGAATGAAGCTAGAAAAACATACTGGTTTAAATTACACACAACATAAAATAGAAAATAAATGTGGGAAATGTGACCAATGTAATCAAACTGAAAACACAGAGCATGTTTTAATAAAATGTATTCAAAGTAAAAAGACAAAAAGAAAGAAATAAAACAATTAAAAAGTACACCCTTAAACACTAGAAAATAAATTAAGCAACGAAAGAACTTGTGAACAGTGATCTTAAAAATTAATCAGACACAAAATATCAAAGAATCACTTAAAGAAAAATATTAATAAAACAAGAACGTTTCATTCATTCAATTCAGGATCCAAACTGATCCAGCAGGTGGCGCTAATGCACCAAAAAGCAACTGCCAAAAACAACAGAGAAGAGTAAGAGGCTAGACCCCGTACTGTTTACTGAGGGTTTTTGGAGGATTCTCCCAAGCTGTAGCCTTAAAGACTGGGTAGGAAGGACCCTCTGGAGGCTTTTAGAACCTGGATTGGGACACAGCTATAGAATTCTTGGAGGGTGCTCCTCTAGTGCTTTCTTGCTCAACAATGAAATGAGTGGTTTGTGATCTGTCTCTAATCTGTATTTCAAACCCATGTGAAAATACAGTCCCATGGGCAAGGCCACTTTTTCGAATCGGGTATGTTTTTCGGCCTCTGTTAAACTTCTGGAGATGAATACAACTGGTCTCCATGTTCCATCAGTCTGTTTTGACTCATTACTCCAGACCAAATGAGGAGGCATCCGCAGCAACACGTCTCTGCTGATTGTGAATATGAAGCCAGCACATGAGGGGAACTCAATTCTGATTTTAGTTTTTGAAATGCCTCTTTCTGTGGTACTTCCCAAAACAATTCATTTTTCTCACTTAGCAGGTCTTTGAGTGCACGTGGGACTTCAGCAGGTAATTAACCACACCTAGTGGTCTCCTCACTCCTTCCACAGACTTCCTCAGGGTCTGGTGCTACGCCCTCTGCTGTGATGTGATGCCCCAGAAACATGTAATTTGCTACAAACACACTTCTCACTTAAAGTCAGCCCCTCCTCCAGCAGTCTTTTCAAAACCTCATGCAGTCTCTGATTGTGGTTATGTATGTTTTCCCGTACATAACTATGTCATCTGGATGGCACACTACACCATCACATCCCTCCAGCATCTGTGATATGCAGCGCTGGAAGTGTTATGGTGCCGATGAGATCCCAAATGTTTGAAAGAGTATCGCCCAAATGAGGTTATATATGTTGTCAACAACCTATTTTCCTCAGACTATGAGATCTGCCAGAATCCTGAAGTCGTGTCCAGCTTTGTGTAGACTTTTGCTCTTGTTAGCAATGCCAGTGTCTGTTCTACTGGAGGTAGAATGTGTCTCTCTCGCTTCACCCATTTATTCAAATGTGTTAAATCAAAACACAGCCTAATTTCCCATTTGGCCACTCCGTTGTATTGGAAAAGTTGGACTTGTCTGGTGGTGCTAGCTGCGATGCTAACATTGGCGTGGCTGGGTCCTTTCCCATTTACTCCCGTAGACTTTCTATTATTATCCACTTCAGGTTTAGTTCAATTTCTACAACTCCTTTACCTCTGACACCACGTTGCTTTAATGCTTGGTCAGGGATCAGATAAAGGTCAGACGGAGAGCGTACGTTTTAACCAACTTTACTGTGTATAACGGAACTTCCCAAACCTGTGTTACACCTGTACAGGTCTTAGAAACATGAGATGCACTCTCAATGTTCCCTTTACAGAACAGTATTGTTTTTGAATTTTTTTAATATGAATAAATCTTTACCTTTTGAACTCTTTCATTTGTGTCTAATTCCTGGTAATATGGTGGTGGATGTGGTTATTATTGTTTTTGGGTTTTTTTGTTAATAAAACAGCTGTTTTTTTTTTTGCTGATACAGAAGTTTTGAATAATAAAAACAACCCAGCATGTTCAGATAACATTTTCCCAATATTTACTTAGGGTTTAATCATTTTTGAGTCAGTGCTTATCAAAATTACCCAGTCATGTTTCTGTATTGTCACTAAAAAGATGAAAAGATCTCAGAGTGTGAATCCACTGTGTCGTAAGTCACCAATATCTGCTAGTGAACAGTGCCAACATCAATGGCTTCAGAATTCTGAGAGAATTTCATTTTTCACTTTTTAAATTTTAATAGTGTATTGCACATTATGCTTTAAGACTACTATACTGCATGTTGTTAGAATTAAAAATAACATTTAAAAAAAAACTTACTCCGAATGTCTGGCCATTGGTACATACTTTGCCAGGACCTAAAACAAAAGCATTACAGAAAGAAACTTCACAATATTCATATAATATGAATATGTAGTTTCTTTGAATTGATTTGTTTTGCTGCATACAATTAAAGTTAAATACAGTAAATTGATTTTTAAAGCTAAAAGGTCATGCTTGTCTCAAGGGGTAATGACGTTTTTTTTTTTATAATATGTTCACATTGGTCTAATTGCATGGAAAATGTGTATCTTTTTCTCAAAAAGTCGATTTTTAAATAAAATCACTTTCAATCTCTTCACTTTGTAGCCCAGGCTTATTCTGGAAATGGTCTTAGATTTTCATTCAGAAAAAATTGTAACTACTCCCCAGTTACTCAACTATTGGTTACTGATTTGTTTTTTCATGAGTTGTAGTCAAAGTGACTGTCTGAGAATAGACTTATTCATTACGAGCAACTTTAGTATAATTGAGGCTGCCCTTAAAGGTGAGTGCTCCATCCTTCCCCCTGTTTGACTCACGCGTTTGTTTCCGGATATCACAAGAGAAGGCGGTGGTTTGTGGATAGTGCATCTCTCATGGGGGAGAGAAATCAGCCCTTTCATGTCAGGCTGTGACGTTACAATGGGAGTCGTGTAATGTAGTCAATGGCATGAATACAACCCATTTTTAAAAGAAATAAACTTGTATTTGGGTGGCGCAGTGGGTAGCACTGTGGCCTTCCAGTTAGAAGGTTATCGGTTCGAGGCTCACCGGTGACCTTCCTGGTAGGAGTTTGCATGTTCTCCCTGTGCTTGCGTGGGTTTCCTCCGGGTACTCCAGTTTCCCCCACAATCCCAAAAACATGCGATTAGGTTAATTGAAAAATCTAAATTCCCCTCAGGTGTGAATGTGTGAGTGAATGTTGCCCTGCGATGGGCTGGCGACCTGTCCAGGGTGTACCCCTGCCTCTTGCCCAATGTGTGCTGGAGATAGGCACCAGCAGACCCCCGTGACCCCGAGAGGGAATAAGCGGGAATGGAAAATGAATGAATGAATGAATGAATATCAATTGACTTGACTATGATGTTAGAAAGACCTGGGATGGAGGTGTGAAGGAGAGGGTCAAAGGTTAAAAGGGGAAACTAAATGGCTGTTGCAATAATTAATCTGTTGTGCATTAAAATATCTCCAGAAAAGTAATGTTACCTTTGCATTTTTGACCCACACATTGCCTTAAAAAGGTGCCAAGCATCATATTGAAAAGCACACAATCGAGCGCATGCTTTAATTGCGACAGGTAGTGCTGGGCGATATGGAAAAATTATATATCACGATATGGATTATTTTATATCACGATAACGATATATATCACGATATACCACAATAAAGTACGTTTTCAGTTATTCTCTGAAAAGTTTGACAAAAATATCCTTGCATACTTCTTTTTGCAACTTTATTTTGAAGTGACATTTAACTGAACTGTCACAAATGAGAAAAACTACATTTTAGTGCAGCAATGTAAACGTATCAAATGACAACAGATGTGGTGGAGGTAGAGCTACAGTAGCGTTCACATTTTTTTAACCACATCATAGTTATTTAAATAGTATTATCAAATTAAACTATTTAAAAAAATTAAATAATGGACCACACTGCAAGCATCCTTCTCTACTTGGGCCCGGCATGCGTTATATAAGCGAGGTAACTCGACATTACTGAAGTGCTTACGACTGGGCATAACGTACCTCGGGTCAAGCACTTTGACGAGGTCTCGGAAGCTACCCTTCTCAACTGCATACACGGGGATCATGCCTTTACAACAGTAATGCAAGATGGCACATGTGATTTCTTTATGGCGCTGGGACGTTTTTTCATACGGTGTGCATTTTATGAAAGACTCTTTAATTTTAAGCTGGCTATATTTTTTCTCGCCACTTGCCCGGGCTGTTTCACAACTTTCTTTACGTCGCATTTCTTCGATTCTCCAGTATTCTTTTTCGTGAACTTACTTCAAGTGGTAAAAGAGGTTTGTTGTGTTCGCGTCGGGCGCGGAAACAGTTTTTTGGCAGAGTTTGCAGATGACTGTCTTCTGCTCTGCGTCGGAGCTCTTGAAGCCAAAAATGCAACCAAATCACTGACGTACGTTTCGGTAAAAGTACTTCTTGGGCTGCTGCCTGCGTAGCAGTTTCAATTTGTTGCGACTCCGGGCATTCATCTCTTGCGTCTCCGTCTTCAAGCACTCACGAGTTAACTAGTGTAAAGCATGTCGCAACAACGTAAAGCGTCACGTCGCAAAATCACAAGACGGAGTTTCTTTGCGAAAAAGTTCATTTTTATTCTTGATTATCACTTATATAAAGGGTAGAGTATGCATTGCATAGCCACAAGACATATCATACATTTGTCATAGCCTATTTAATGCAATATTTTCTTTATTAATTGATAAAATTAGGTTAGAAACGATAGAAGAGAAATAGGACGATAGACACTTTTCTATCGTCCCCACGATATATATCGTCATATCGCCCAGCACTAGCGACAGGGCAGGTTTCTTATAGAAGTCATAATGTTAAAAGCGTGGAAACGAGCTCACTAGCATCCGAAATTCTTTATTTGAAATTCATGTTGTAGGATCAGTGGCCCATTAGTGAACTATACAAATCAACTACATGCGCACAACGCTATTGCAAATCAAAAACAGTTATTACAAATCAAAAACACAAATTTAAATATTTTGCGTTTTATTTCTGTTTTTGATTTGCCGTTGTTTTTATTTTGCAATAGCAGATTTTTTTTCGCAATACCGCATGCAAAGTTGAGTTCTGTTGTGTTGGATCACCATAGAAAGATAATTACAAGTGACTAGAGTGAGAAAAACTAACACAAACTGTGACAATTTTTTATTTTCATTCAAAATTATTATCTTGATTTTGTTTTCAATATTAATTTGTGCCATATCAATTTAATTAAAACATATTTGTTTTCCATTACTATTTATTTATATGAACATGAGAAATTAGTGAAACAAATGAAAGCACAGTTCTCTGTGTCTCTGCCCAAGAACATCATTAAACAGAGGGATGATCGTTTCCTTTAAAAATATATATATATATTTTTTTTAAATAATAATTTTTTATTTTTTTTTTTAATTGTAAAAATTGTTTTATGTAATTGTATTTATAGTCACTTATTTAGAGTCATTGGTAGCAGGGGGTACGCGGCTGAGGTTCATCTATTGGCTGCTGGGACTCAAAGCTAACACGTGATTGGCTGTTTCTACTGTCACTCTATTAGAGTGACGTGCGTCTTGCTTTCAACCTATTTACAGACATCCGGGCTCGGTTATCGGTGAGCTGCTGCTAGCATTCTGGATATTTACTATGTGTACGTCCCGTTAGCTTCACAAATTTTAATAATCTACTTTAATAAATAACTGTGTGGCAAACTGTCAAAAATTCAGCAGATTTGCTTTTTAGTTGTTTATATTTGTTATTTTCATGTTGTTTGTGTGTTGGAAGTTAGCAGCGAAAAAACACCACCAAAAAGTTTGTGGGTGGAAACAATGTAAACAAATAATAAAAGATATAAAATAATTCAGAAACTGAGATTAATACCTTATAGCCATTTTGTAATTATTTAGATTTTTATAATATATGTATATAATATGTTAAATATATTAAACTTTAATTTATACTGAGAAGGCTATATTATCATGCTCACTTTGTGCATAACAACAGTTTTGTGTTGAGAACTACTTTAATCTAAAGTGAATAAAATAGAAAACAAGAAAAGACAAAACCTGCATCTTGTTATTATATCTGCCTTGTAGTTTCCTGTTGTGTCTAATAGGAATATAACCGAGCTATTCACAAACGTTGCCTGATAATTACTTTACCTCTTCTCTCACTTAGGTCATTTGTGATTCTAGCTGCATTCTTCCTTCATTGTCTTCAAGTTGCGAATCAGACACAACAGGAAACTACAAGGCATTTTCAGTCTTGGGTGCCAGCTTTTTTTGTTAAGAACACCATTTATTTGATATCTTTAGTTAAGTTTTACTGCATTGAGTTATTGTTTTTTGACGGTTCTAAAATTACGTTTCTGAAATTAAAGTTTTTTTTTTTTATAAAATTGTTATTTTAAATACATTATGAATAAATATATTATTTTAAAACTACTTTCAAGTTTTTTTCTTTTTTTATATTGTGACGCATATCGTATTGTGAACCCTGTAGAGATGTGTATCGTTACACCCCTAGTAAGCAGTCAGCAAGGCCTGAGGGCATTTTACCAAACGTGCCCATATGTACTCAAAGTCCAGCTCCATCCCAAGAATAAAGATCCACACAGGAGTCAGATAACTCTTTTCTTGGTTGACGTTCAACCCCAGATGGTCAAAGTGTGGAACAGAATGTATCAGAATCCAATCGCCTGCTCTTGCGACATGGCTTTTAAGTCGGTCATTGACCCTGATCCATAGCCGGCGGAGTGGGGTGAGAACCTTCATGGAGATTTGAGAGGAGATGGATAGTCCAAGGGGTAGGACTTGTAGGCCTGCCCACGAAATAGAACCAGAAGGGGTCTGTGTCAAAGAAGCATCGGTACATGGAAGTACACATTCTTTAGGTCTAAGGTGCGAACGAATCTCCATTAGGGAACCAGTTGTTTAGAGTAACCGTGGAGGCTCCAAGGAGGACATAGAAGGAGTGATGCTCCCACTGTGGTTATATACAAGCTGGTTAATGAATCAATCACTGACACCTGCACAGCTCATTCCTTTACAATCAGTTGAAGTGAAAGGGTAACGAAGGCTGGAATAGTGTTGGCTATAAACATTCTATTGCTGTGTCCCAATCCAGAAGTGTGCATCCTCCCGAGGGCATATTGTTAGACCACTTATGTCACAACGGTGCACCAAGGCCGTCTCATTTCGGCAAAGCTCAAAGGGTCCTTAAAATGCAGCCTTCAAATTCAAACTACTTTCCCCTGAATTCGGAGGATGCATTGCGGCCATCCGTTGTGGCCACAGATATCCCATAATGCTTTGCGTTTCTTTTTTTATTATTAGAATCAACACAAAACACACAGACAAAGTTTATAAAACTTATAAAGCTAGACCGTCATACTAGTTTAAATTACACACAACATAAAATAATCCCAGAGGGAAATGAGGCCAATGCATCCAAAATGAAAATACAGAACATGTTTTAACACAATGTATTAAAAATAAAAAAGAGAAAAAATGAAGAAACAAAACAATAAAAATAAACCCTAAAACACTAGAAAATAAATGAAGCAACGGAAGAACTTACAGTGATCTTAAAAATTTATCAGACACTAAATATAAATATAAAAGAATCACATAAAGAAAATCAATAATAATACAAGAACATTTCATTCATTAATTTCAGGATCCAAACTATTGATCCAGCTGGTGGCGCTAATGCACCATAAGCAAACTGCCAAAATACATCAGAAGAATAAGAGGCTAGACCCCGTACCGTTTGCCAAGGGTTTTTGCAGCCTTCGAAGGATCCTCCCAAGCTGTAGTCTTAAAGACTGAGTACGAAGGACCCTCCGGAGGCTTAAGAACCTGGATTGGAACACACGGTGGGTAATTGGCAAAAAAATAAATAAAAATCATCAGCATTGTCAGAACTTAGGTTACAAAAATAACACAAACTAAACATACAAAAAAAATTAAGGAGCCTCGTAAAAATTAAATCTGCACACGATAAACTTTTGAACAAATGATTATTTTCTGATTTATAGTATGGCTGTTGTGTAAATTGACATACTTATTATGATTTTTTTTTTAATTGCTGAAATGCAGGGAGGTGGTTATTGAAAAGTGGATTTGGCAGATCCTTACTCTTTACTTCAACAATATTCTGTATCACAACTAACATGCTGATTGAAAAAAAAAAATAATTACAAATAATATCATTAACTTTATTTAAAACTCTATTTTGTTAGGGAACAAAATAAGCAAATGCAATATTTCCAGCAGCTGATGAGTTCTGTCATTTAAAGATGACATGCCAAATATATGTAGTGTCTTTGAATATATTTTAGAGACAATCTCACATTTAAAGTCTTCCAAAACATTCAAAGCCTGCATTACTATGCCCTCTCATGGACATCCACTGCATGTTCAAAAAAATCCTTTGTTAATCAAGCACTATGAGTTCAAAAAACAATTGATCAATACAAAACGTTTTTTAGACATCAAAATTATTTTTTAAAAACAATATCATTCTCAGTCACAGCCACCACTCAGTTCTACAGAAAGAACAGATTTAACCTTCCGGTATCAGCAAAATCCAAATAAGCATGGTGGCCCCACATCTAGGGGACATGAGACCTCACACATTGTGTAGGCCAAAAACAGACAAGAACCTGTTCTGCATAAACAAGGAGGTAAAGTCAACAAAAAACTTCAGTTATAAGTTGTAACTGGAAATGGTACCCCTGGGTTGGGTCTGCCCCCAACTTCACCACCTGAAGGTCTTTGCACACTGAAGTCTGAAATTTTCATCCGAAGCAATCGTACAATCAAAAATATAACTGAGCTCACATTGGGACCATCAGAATGAGTTCAATTTTTTGGCGTTTTCCCCATTTCCTGGAAGTGATTTCAAATGGGTTTGATCCTTGAGTGATTCCGTAGGTAGGCAATCGTCATAGGCTTCAGACCAGACATATGTCTCAACACAGAGCTTTGTATGATCAACATACAAAGCGTTCCAGTTATAAGGTTGCTGGTTCGAAGCTCATCGGTGACCTTCCTGGAAGGAGTTTGCATGTTCTCCCAGCGTTGCATGGGTTTCCTCCGGGTACTTCAGATTCTCCCACAATCCCAAAAACATGCGATTAGGTTTATTGAATAATCTAAATTCCCCTCAGGTGTGAGTGTGCGTTGCGCTGGGATTGACATCTCGCCAATGTGTGCTGGAGATGGGCACAGGAAGACCCCTGTGACTCTGAAAGGGAATAAGTGGGTTGGAAAACGAATGAATGAGTTACTGTTATGCACTCAAGAGAGAAAGTGGAAGGTTGCTCACATGGTGCTAGATAGATAGATAGAAAAATAGAAAATTCCAAGTAAATGAACTAAGCTAATCTTAAATCCCATTGGATGTAGTCACGTTTTCAGCCGTTTCCTTCCAGATGAAGGTGGTAGTCAATTGTGATGGTGAGAAACTTGCAGAGGCGGCAAGGCTGATCATCTGAGCTGACAGTCTCATGTTCCTAATACATTTAGTCTCACTTTATCTCTTGATAACCACTCAGGATCCAATTAGAATGAACAATACAAAGAGCTCACTACTTTCAGTGAAATTTCTATAAACAAAGGCAATTTTAAAACAAAATGGTATGAATGATATATAACAAGATTGTGGTGACATTTGAACTCAGCTAAGAAGTGTTAGAGAAATGGTTTAGAGAAGATGCATGGGACTGTTTGCAGTGAATTTCTTGTCATACAATTAAACAATGATCACTTTCTTTGGAACTATTTCTATGGGCCTACGAATGAATAGTATTGTTAGGGTGTTTTACACATAAATGTACCAATACATGCAAAAGTCCTTGTTGTTTGGAACACACATCTGCTTAACAGTGAAGATCTTCAGGCTTAGTTTCCGTCTGCTCTCGTCCAACACATCCATTATCATGATGAACTTCTGTGATCTTGTCAGCAATTAATCTCATATAATACATTATACATCAAGTGATACATTATTTATATCAAGATTTTAATCCAATTTGAAATGAATATTTTACTACTCTGTAAAAGAAAGTAAAACTGTCACAGCCAGACAGAATGCTTTGGAGAACACCGTAAATAAAGAGCTTTATTTAATTAATTATTTAATTGTTCTATGAACTTAGAAACCAAACCACTGTTGTTGTTTTTTTTACATACAGTGAGGCAAATATTTTATCGAAAATTTTGCTTACATACAGAGAGGCAAATATTTTATCGAAAATTTTGCAAGATGTTTAGGAAACATGGAGGGGACTAGAAATTACCGTATGTCTAAAAAGAAAAATCTTGAAATTAACATTGTATGATTTTTAACTATTTGTAAGTGTAAATTACTGTGTCATATGTTTTTTTAACCACATGATAAAAGACACCACATGAGAGAGTAGGTGCTTTGTTTGAGCTGGACAGTTTTGTTTTCTCCAGGAGAGTGAACATATAATGTGGTGTTTCCTCCTCTGGATGAAAGCTGTGATTTTATGTAATTACTAATTATTTATTAATTTATTTATTTTTCCCATGGACCAGTATGCATAAATTACATCAGGACAGTAGGGTGTTAAAAGAAAAAAGAAGGGGGGGGGTTGAATAAGAGATGTAGGTTAGGGGGAAAGATTCAGGAGTGGGAAGAATACCTATCTGAACATACCATAGCAGTTTGTAAAGTACAGTTTGTACATAGCTACACACATATATACATGATGTCACAGGCCAGACCCCCAAAACAGCCTAGAGCTACATGATGGGCCAGCTCCCCCTCCGCTGAACGACACAACCAGGGGCATGGACCACATAGCCTGACCCACCCCACTCTCCCGGAGACTGATGGCGCCCTCAGAGTGGAATCCACGAGCACTGCCACTCGCACAGCCCCCTGGCAGTAGGCCCCAGGGGAAGAGGAGGACCAGGAGACCAAGGTTAAAATCTCCTACTATTATGAGCTTGGCACCCGAGTGAGCAGATATTGTGGTGAAAAAGGTGTGGAAAAAAGGGGTCGTCAGTTTTGGTTTTAATGATTTTCAAAAGTTATCTATACAGTGAACAAACTTCAATAGTTTTTTTTTCTTGACTCATGTTTATTATCGTGTGGTTCAGGATGGTTAAATTTTCCCGTTACTCAGTTTTTCTCCATGGGACTAAAAACCAGGGCTTGAAAACTAAATAAAAGGTTCATTCTGAACAGAATCATAATTATAACGTTTCTGTTCCTTTGATTCTTTCTAAAAGAATTGTTCAATTTCTCTCTAAAAGACATAGACACTTCCATGGCAACCAGGCTGTTTACCTTAGCAACCAAATAGTCATATCTCTTTCTCAGCTAAGGAAAATCATAGAGACATGAGAGTCTCCATTTCCCTCTTCAGGTCATGATTAGTCACACAAGTATCAAAGACATTTGCTTTCAGTCGTTCACTTTGAAGTATGTTGAATTCAATCAGAGATCAATTCCACCAGGCAGCAATGATGGAAAGATTCTTGCTACTTACCAACAAGGTCTGGTGTCCTTAAACAGGTCACAATACTTGGAGCATTGCAAGGTCGTCAAGATACTTCAAGATCTGGAACACACAACTATTGCAGAAGTTCGAAGGGAGAGGGACAGGTCAAACAAAACTGGTTAAAAGGTCTGTTATGGGATCACTGGCATTTGCAAAATAACACAGGTCACAGAGTGGCAGTCCAATCTCTTTGAAAAATGTATGAAATAAATACAGACCACTGGCATTGTGAACTGGAGCCTTTCTAGGTAAATATTCAGCGCCCTCTCAGATCCAGCATTGGATGCAGCCCTCCAGGTGTTTTAGGAACCAGGAAGAAATGGCAATAACACCCCTCGTCACATAGGACCAGCTCTATAGCACCGTCGACTAGAAGGGCGATGATCTACTCTCAGGGCAGAGGCCTCTGTCAAGTATGAAATGCACCTCTGAACCTACGGGGCCTAAGAGCTAACTGAATTATGTAGCCCATGGAATCTTGTTGATGAGCCTGGGTGCATGTGTTTTTCTGTTTCCCTCCCTCCTCTATGGCACCCATTCACCCTCTCAATCATTAACTACACCAGTATCATTAACCACAACTCTAATCTTCTTGTTTCCTCCTCACCATAGCAGTGTCCTGTTCTCAAAAGCACTTCCCATTTATACGCTTTCATGGTTCTTTGTCAGTCCCATGTTTTATGTCCCCTGACTTTTCATAAATGATTCCTGCCTTCTTGGATCTCCTATGCTGCAATTAGTGTTTCTACTAAATGTAGCATTTATTATTGAGTCCAAGTAGTTCAGATTTGAGCTTTTTGGCATATTGTAAGCGGGCTACTTTGTGGCATCTGTGTAGTAATGGCTTTCTTCTGGCAACTTCATGCAACCCATTTTTCTTCAAGTGTCTCCTTATTCTTTAAATAGCCACGCCACATTTTTAAGAGAACCCGTATTTCAGCTGAAGTGATTTGTGGTGCTTTCTTTGCATCCCTGACAATTTTTCTAGCAGATTTTTTGTTGGTTTTTCACTTCAAATTTTCACTTGGTTTCCACTTGCTAATCAGAGTTTGAACACTGTTCATTGGCATACCCAGTTGGTTGGATCTTTATATCCCTTTCATATTTTGTACAGTTCAACTAACTTTTCATGTAGATCCTTTGACAGCTTTTTTTTGCCTTCCACATCGCTCAGAATTCAGAAATGTCAACCCATCACTGGATGAAAGAGACATGGGTCTCCTACCTGTGGACTTTCTCACCTGAGAGCTTCCAGCAATCACAGACTCTATTACCCAAATCCTGTGTTGAGTGGCACTGCTGTGGAAACTATTGTTGTGAAGCAAACATCATCAATAAAATATGTAAATATCACGTCATTGTCAGACTGGTCTGTGTCACTAGAGACATGAATGTATCCGGCTAAAATCACCAGGGTATGTAAAATTTTGTTCAGGGTCATTTGGAAATATTATTTTCTTATTATGATTTTAAAAGTTTAAACACAATAAATGTCTTCACCCAACCAATAACCACGGATGGAAGAAATGCGAAAAAGAGATAAAGGAGGAAGACAGGCTGGAGAAGATAAGACTGGAGAGGCTGGAGGTTCACAGGATGAAGGGAAAATTTGTAAGTTTGTATTAATGTAATAATCATGTAAATGCAAGTCAGTATTCAAAATCTTCAAATTCGTATAAGTAGTCTAATTCTAATGGGTTAATAAATCTTTTATTACATGTTTGTTAAGCAGTATATAATTGATTAGCCAGCAGGCAGGGGCCAATGGACGCTTTGATGATAAAGCAACACAAAATAGAGGAGCACTAAGCCCAGATCACATTCATTCATTCACTCATTCATTCATTTCCAACTCCCTTATTCCCCTTTGGGGTCACGGGGATCTGGGTATCACATATTGAGCTTAAATAAGCCCAACACAACAGAAATAGTCATTCAAAAACTTAACTTAATCTTAACTTAAAAACACTTCCACGAAAAATGGTTTCAAGAATTGCATTGGATTCACTACAGCTCCAGAGTGAATGGAGTCATGTGTTTAACTGTGTAAAGCATTTCAACTTGAGAAGTCGTTACATTTTTCAACACATTTTTATCTTCTGACCTCCATGAAAGAGAGTGTGGCGATTTCTTGTCCACTTAAAGCACTGTCTAAACTGATAATCCACCATTCAAGCATGATCACCAATTTAGTCGACTGAGAAAAAAAACAGACTGTGAACCAATGGATGGCTCAGAATTTTGGTGGAAAAAGTGATACAAAGGGAGAAAGAGAAGCACATCTTCCATTTTGTTAAGGTTCTGACAATTGATCAGATCTGGTAGAATTGCAGCTTTATGATCAATGTCTTGACCCCTGAATGAGCTGCAATCATACTAAAACTAAAATTACTTTTTATATTGATAGAGTTCAATATTGTTATAGATCGCTTGTTTGTCTTGTTAGGCATTTTTTTTAATGTTGGTTTTAAAAATTCCACTTGCATGTCTGGACATTCCATTCATCTTCTTACCCGTGTAGCCAGTAGATATGTAATTTAATTTTCTTTTTTTATTGTTATTAACTTCCACCACACTTGTTTTTATTGGTTAACAATTGGTTGTGCTGCTATAATAATTATTAAATTCGTTTTGCGCTCTTTGTACTAAATTAAGCAGGCTAGGTTAGAGAGGCGCGAGTAGGATCATGCTCAATTTTAGTGCGCATGCGCGTCATTCCGACTGCATGTGTGGAAAGAGCATAAGAGCCGATGAGAATATATAGATTCAATAGCTCACCTATCTGATCCTGCCCTGCTTTGTTAAAAGGAAAATAAACAGTTGTATTGGCTGTTCTGAGTGTGGCGTGCTTCCTGCGGCAGCATGTGTGAGGCTGAGAGCAAGCTGACGTCTGCTACACCCGCTAGTTCCTTTCGGGGTCACAGGGTCAGTGGGGTCAGCTCACTTTGGGCAAGAGATGGGGGTACACCCTGGACAGGATGCCAATCCATCGCAGGGCAACACAAACTTTCATCCCTAAGGAGAATTTAGATCATTTGATTAACCTAACCGTATGTTTTTTGGGATTGTGGGGGAAATCAGAGTACTCAGATGAAACCTGCGCAAGGAAGGTCATCGATGAGCCTCGAACCGGCATCCTTCTAACTGAAGGGCAACATTTTTTTGTTTATTTGTGCAGGTGTGGAAAACCATGCACAATTAGAACCCCATGGTTAGGAAAGGAGCTGGCTGTCAGTACTCTATGAATTCTCCTCTTAATGTTTGCCTTTAAATTCTGAATTACAGATCCTAACAAAAAAGTTCCTATTTTTAACCAGAGCATTTTATGATTCAGTAATAAGGGTTGTTCGTTTTATTTTCTAAAAAACATATTTATGTGCGTCTTCTATGCATTTACAATTTAAAACAGGTACGTGCTGACACAGAAGTAGGTCAAGAAGACACATTGGGTTGAATTTGAACGAAAAGGGATGAATAAAATGCAAAATTGAATTATTTCCGTGCGCAGTTTGCCTTGTTGGATTTAGGGTGAAAGCGTGGTTTGCAGCGCATCAGCGGGAAGCTGTGGAGTAAACAGCACTGAGAGATGAGCACATGTGTTCCCACGGTGCTGAGGACACCACTCAGTCGAGCTCGGTCGAGATGAGACAGCAGCTGTGTTCTCATCACTACTCAAACTTTCTGCCTCTTCTCATCCGCGGCCACCATGAAGAGACAAAACATCAGGACCCTCGTTCTTATCATCTGCACTTTCACGTATCTGCTCGTCGGAGCGGCGGTTTTTGACGCTTTAGAGTCAAAGATGGAGATCTCACAGAAGAAGGTTCTGGACGGGAGGAAGCGTGAGCTGATGGACAAGTACAACCTGAGCAGAGTGAACTTCGACGAGCTGGAACGCGTGGTTCTGCAGCTCAAACCGCACAAAGCCGGGGTCCAATGGCGTTTCGCGGGCTCTTTCTACTTTGCCATCACCGTTATCACCACTATAGGTATTTTCTCCCCAGACATTCAGCATATCTTACCTCGAAAACTAACCACTTTTTACATTTTAATTCGACGAGGAAAGGGAATGCTGGAACAAAGGAGCAAATTGTTTTGTAGCCCGTCCACTACTAACCACGGATCAGTCCTCGTGTGTACATTACTCTCATAAGAGAAGGTTTAATGGTTATAACAACACCCATTTCAAAAGTAATTTAAGGTGTGGTGGAGTGAGGGTCTAAATGTCTTTGGCTTTTTGAGTTAATGTCACCAGAAGAGCCCTGTGACCCTAGCCTGAATAAATTAGCGACTTTGTACTTAAAAGTTACCCACATATTACCCTGTGGTGTCAAAAGTACATTCACATTCTTTAATTGAGTAGAAGTAAAGATGCTAGGGTTTAAAAAGACTTCTTTAGAAGTGGAAGTATCAACTCAAGCTTTTGATTCAAGTAAAAGTATAAAGGAACTGGTTTTAAAACTACTTAAAAGTGTAAAAGGAAGGGCAGAGGACACAACCTCATCTCATCCGAAAAATATTTAAATGTAAATTATATATAATAGTGTTATATATGTGAAGAATGCATTTTAGTACAATGCAACTTCATTAAACCCATCATAACTAAGCTTAATACACACTTTATTAATCAGCTGGCTGTAGCCTATAGCTTTGCACGATTAACTTACTACAAATAGTAAATATTAAATGTAATTGTTATATAAGCTCAGATAACATTTGAAGCATTTGATTCAAATCTCACACGGAGCCTTAGGTGGTCCTCAGGTACTGCCTAGCAAACCATGGGTTTTCCTAGCATTTATCCAGCCATAGCAAACATTGCAAATGTACATTTTTGTCATGGTACTAGATCATTAACGTTACAATATGAAACCTTTAAAAAAAGTATTGCTTATAACAATAACATTCATTCATTTTCCAATTTTCCAGGCAATAGGCGGGGTACACCCTGGACAGGTCATCAGTCCATCACAGATAACAATACCCAATGCAAAGAAATCATTTCAAATCAGTTGATAAAATAAACTGATAATAACAAATTCCAGCTTACCTCAACTTGAGCGTGTGACATGACATGATGCGTTGGTGAGTTCATGGATCGCGTACCAACCAATAAGGTGCTTGAGTGGTATATGTTTATGCATCTCATCCAACCACAACTCTTTCCGGGTGGTGCAATTTTTGTCTTGGTTGTTTTTTTGACAGGCTGAAATTAAAAAGGAGCAATGAGGCTATTTTTAAAATGTAGTAATAGAAAGTACAGATAATTGTCTGAAACTCATTCATTCATTTTCAAACCTGCTTATTCCCTTTCGAGGTCACGGGGGTCTGCCGGTGCCTATCTCCAGCACACATTGGGCGAGAGGCGGGGGTACATCCTGGACAGGTCGCCAGTCCATCACAGGGCAACGTTCACTCACACATTCACACCTAAGGGGAATTTAGATTTTTCAATTAACCTAATCGCATGTTTTTGGGATTGTGGGGGAAACCGGAGTACTCGGAAAAAACCCACGCAAGCACAGGGAGAACATGCAAACTCCTAAAAATAGAAGTAAAAATTTGCCTGAAATAATATTTGTATTTAATTATGTGACACCTGATATTAAAGGGTTGCATTTTGCCTCATCACTTATCCCCATTAAAAATGCTTGTAAAAGTTTATTTTATTGTTTTAATGATATTTAATCTCACATAGGTAGACCTTGAATATTTTGTGTAGTATTGAAATTCTATTGAACATACGCAGGACGCATTTATAATAAATATGTGAGTGCAACCAATTTGGTTGCATGTGAGACGTAATTTCTCAATGGTGCGACAAAAAAAAATCAAAGGTTGCACCGGTGTGACCAGCCATTCAAGGGGTAAAAAAGCGAAACTCTGTGAGTCTCCCTGTTGTTCAACAACAGACACACATTAGGTCCATATCGTGGTCTAAACCAATAAGAGATAGTGAAGGGCGTATGCCCCCCCCCATGCATTACGAGAGAAAATAAAAAGGACGATTGACGGACTTTGCATTAAGAAAGTTAAGTTAGTGCCTCATCATGAAAATCATAACCAATGCTCTGACACGGAGCCATCAACCTCCCAAGTTTTAGCAAGCCCTTGTCCAGAGACGGCATTAGATAATGAGCCACATACGATTGAGTCCGAGCCCACTGAAATTAAAAGGGGTAAAGTGTTTTTTGAAAAGAGTGGCTTGACCAGTTTCCCTGGCTAAGATACAGTAAAGCCGATAATATAATGCACTGTATTTACTGTAAAGAGTGTGGGAAGACCATGGCCGGCAGTAGTGCATTTGTGACTGGTTCTAATACATTTAGAATTGAAACTATAAACTTTAGAATTTTTCTATAAAACACATCACATGCCCAGTGTTTCCCCTAGGATCATAGTATACCAATATATTATAATGTCTGAACAATTACTGTACAATAACTAAACAACTGTACACTGAACTAAACACTAAACATCAGATTTATTTTAATATGTTAATTATTCACAAAGTGTGCAGCTTTTGTCACTGCAGTGCATCTTTCTGGGCTTCTGAAAGAACATTTCCAGAGCATCTTGGTATGGATAGTCTGAAACTTCTGGCCCATTTATTGAGATCCGCATGCAGGCTGCAAGATGGTCCCCTTGCAGCCTATTGCGAATGTCTGTTTTGACCTGTAAATACATTAACTGTTAGGCTTTAAAAGTGATGATAACTGATAGTAACAACAGTAAAAATCAACTTAACTTAGTGATAGTTTAAAGCAGGAAATGCCATTGTATAACTAACTAGCTAGCTATTAATTAAGCAATTTATTTATCAATTCGTTCATTCATGCTTGTGTGTATTTACTTGCTTACCAAGATCAGTCTTGTACAGCTAGGGGGAGTATTTCCTCTCTGACAGCCAAGCTGGGTCAAAACCTGTCATTCTGTGGTGGATAGACATTTGCTGCTTGTCAGGGGTAAGACATGCAGCACTTGGGCTCTTTTCTGTACTTTGATTCGGAGTAGGAAAGCTACACCGGCTGCTGCTCGCAGCAGAACACGTGTTGTACTCGTCACCACCTTGGGAGCATTTAAAGCGCGGTCTCTGTCCGCTGATGGTTGTGTGTGTGCGCGCGCGTCGGAGCGGAACTCCGCGGTGCGCGCGCATCGGGGTGGAACTCCGCCGTGCGCGACACGGAGGACAATTGTAAACACGCAAACGTTAAGACAGAAATTACATGCCATCGTATAAATAACATAATGCTATTTAGTTTAATAAAAGAAAAAAGCAAAGACCTGTTATATATAAATTACTTCTGTCGTTATTCGACGAAAATAAAATAAAATTTATAAATGCACTGCTCAAGTGTCCCCTCTCTCCGCTGCCTTTCAGCGGTAGACAGCAGCAAACAGATCATCAGACGAGGCCGAGATGATAATTAAGTTTAACGTTGCCTACAATATTACAAAAGAAGAACTCCCCTTCATTAAATTCAAGTCCGAAATAATTCTTATGAAGAAAAATGGCTTGAGCGTTAACCCGGCGTACAGCAATGATGTCGCGCGCACCCAATTTATAGAAGTCATCGCAGATACATTGAAAAAAAAGATGTCTGTGCAAATTGTGAACAGTGCATATATGGAATTCCTGATCGACGGATGCACATACAGTGTTTCCCTTACCATTATATTAGGGGGGCGCCCCGCCCCCCCAACGGCACCCCCCGCCCTCCTTGAAGGTCAAGTTAATTTTATTTTCATCGAAAAACGACAGAAGTAATTTATATATAACAGGTCTTTGGTTTTTTCTTTTATTAAACTAAATAGCATTATGTTATTTATACGATGGCATGTAATTTCTGTCTCAACGTTTGCGCGTTTACAATTGTCCTCCGTATCGCGCACGGCGGAGTTCCGCCCCGATGCGCGCACACACACACACCCATCAGCGGACAGAGACCGCGCTTTAAACGCTCCCAAGGTGGTGACGATGACAGCACGTGTTCTGCTGCGAGCAGCAGCCGGTGTAGCTTTCCTACTCCGAATCAAAGTACAGAAAAGAGCCCAAGTGCTGCATGTCTTGCCCCTGACAAGAAGCAAAAGTCTAATACGACAGGTTTTGACCCAGCTTGGCTGTCAGAGAGGAAATACTCCCCCTGGCTGTACAAGACTGATCTTGGTAAGTAAGTAAATACACACAAGCATGAATGAACGAATTGATAAATAAATTGCTTAATTAATAGCTAGCTAGTTAGTTATACAATGGCATTTCCTGCTTTAAACTATCACTATGTTAAGTTGATTTTTACTGTTGTTACTATCAGTTATCACTTTTAAAGCCTAACAGTTAATGTATTTACAGGTCAAAACAGACATTCGCAATAGGCTGCAAGGGGACCATCTTGCAGCCTGCATGCGGATCTCAATAAATGGGCCAGAAGTTTCAGACTATCCATACCAAGATGCTCTGGAAATGTTCTTTCAGAAGCCCAGAAAGATGCACTGCAGTGACAAAAGCTGCACACTTTGTGAATAATTAACATATTAAAATAAATCTGATGTTTAGTGTTTAGTTCAGTGTACAGTTGTTTAGTTATTGTACAGTAATTGTTCAGACATTACAATATATTGGTATACTGCAATTAAAAGAAACATATAAACACTATTAAGTGTTTGTGTGAGTGTTTTGCCGCACCACCCATAACACCACAACCCCCCCCCCAAGGCCATGATCCTAGGGGAAACACTGACATATATCGCCACAAAGGAATGCGTCATTGTGTACGGTCGTATCTTGCGGAGAGGAAGACCGATGAATATATTATTGAAGACATTGAGGTCGAGCATGCTCATGCCCAAGGTAAGCCATGTCATATCATGGAGCCTATGTCAATAATAAGCCTACCGTATCGTTACTGCATTAACCATAATATTCTTATACTTAAAAATTAAAAATATATAGGAAAACAAACAGGCTGCATTATAAACTCTTGATCTGGGTAGTAAATGGTATTATCGTTTAATTAGGAATTTATGCTGCCTCAAAGAAAACATTTGCTGCTCTTGGGGACCAAAATCAGTTTAAATTTCAGCTCAGTAAAGCACTTTAAGCACAAACACTTTTTCAGTAAGTTTTAGTTACCTTTCTTGTAGAATTGTGCTTCAAATAAAGAACTTTATTTTGACCAGGTTGTTAGTTAATCATTTACAAGTCAATATTGCCTATATGGACAGTGATTTAAAAAAAAAAAAGAATAAATAACAAAATAAAGTGAACTTGTGAAACTGCGGTGTTAAATGTGATGCAGTTGAAAATTTGGGTGCACCTAACTTTTGTGCTGGTGCACCTAAGAAAAAAAGTTAGTCTAGAGCCCTGCCTTTATACTAGCACTGCACCATAAGTAACTTTTCATTCATTCATTCATTTTCCAACCCATTTATTCCCTTTTCAAGGTCAGGGGGGTCTTCCGATGCCTATCTCCAGTGCACTTTGGCAGAGAGGCAGGGGTATACCCTGGACAGGTTGCCAGTAAATTGCAGGGCAACATTCACACACACATTCACACCTAAGGGGAATTTAGATTATTCAATTAACCTAACCGCATGTTTTTTGGGACTGTTGGGGAAACCGGAGTACCTGAGGAAACCCATGCAAGCACAGGGAGAACTTCCTTTTGGAAGGTCACCAGCGAGCCTCGAACTGAGAACCTTCTAACTGGAAGGCCACAGTGCTACTCGCTGCGCCACCCCATTAGTAACTTTCTAAATTCAACTTTAATTGTAAAAAAAACACATATGAATCACTTTATATTTTTTTGCATCTGCAAAACGCACCATTTACCCCGTTCTTCCCAGTCAGCAAGGCTGTTTCGGGGTAGCTTTGCTTGTCTTTTCATCCTTTTTCACTACTTGATGGGCGAAGTCTATAATAGTCCTGGCTCCAAGGGATTTGTCTAGTTGAAAGATGGTCATGAGAAGTGCTCGGTTTGGGCTTCAAACATGCCTACCTTGTTCATGAGTGGCTTGAGTGCCCACACTGCAACGCTCTGAGAGACTCCTATATATTAAAGTATAGGAGGTCCTATTTCGAGGAAGAGGCTACCAAACACTCACTTCGTGTTGTGGCTGGCAAGTTTAAAAAAAATGGTCTAGCTCCTCCAAAGCTTCAGATGACTATTTTGGTGATCGGATGTCAGGAGATCCCACGTGTCATCTGATCGTCCAGTGTGTGGCCTGTCTGACATGCAGGCAAATCAAGTAGTGCTCCAGCATTGCCTGGTTCCTTGTACAACCCTGTTGATGTTCTGCTATCCCCCGCAGCATTGGATGGGGCGTGATCATCTCTTCGGATTCAGATCTGACTCCCTCCAGGGTTGCATACACTGATTCCGAGCCAGAAGTGTCAGCAATGCTGTCAAAAGCATTGGAGATATTGTAGTTACCTGCGCCCTCTGATCAAATGCCTTCACTGGTGGATGATTGATTCCTATGACACTGTCAGGACACTGCTCCCAACGAACCTCTAGTGCCTTTCAACCCTGAGGTGCACGAAGAGCTCATGAAATACAAGTGCGCACCCCTCTCTGCCAGGGGTACTACCTCCTCCCCCTTCATCACTCTGGTTGGCGGGGCAGCTAAAGGATACTCAGCCATTCCACAAGTGGACCAGGCTTTCGTGGTGCATTTGTTCCCCAACAGTGCTTCCACCTGGTGGACTAGCAAGGGCGTCCCCTCTAAAACTGGAAAGTTTTTATCAGCCCCGATGCTGAAGGCTTATTCAGCTGCAGGTCAAGCTGCTGCGTCACTGATAGCTGCCACCACCCGGTGCACATCATGGAGGACCTTGGCATTTTAGACATGTAAGGTCGTCATAACGTGCACCGGATGGTGGCAGCCATCAGTCTTTAAAAGACTTACGTTCTGCTACTGACTTTACCGCAGGCTACAAAATTGGCATTCCTGAACATTGGTCTCACGATGTTCACACTGGTTGTCCACAAATGCCACATGTGGTTAGACAAGCCAAAGATGTTTCCTAAAGACCGGACATAGTTTTTGGACGCGCCTGTGTCCCCAGGTGGCCTCTCTAGTGTCGCCGTGGATGGCTTTTGATCGAAGTTGTCCACGATCAGGAGATCACCAAGACAAGGGCTTCATGATTCAGTTGGTGCAAAAGCTCCCCAGGTATGGAGACATGGTTCACACCCCTGTCCCCTGGACAGAAGCCTCATTCCCGTGAGAGGTGTCTCCTTCACCTGAAAGTCTGGGGGTCCATGTCCTTCATTAGTTCAGGCGTTCCCCTCTGTGAGATCCTGAAGCGCAAGGTTGTGACTCCTAGGACTGGGGGGCCAACTCCATTCCCTGGTTGTTAAACAAATATGATACAAGTTCAGTGAGGTACAGCTTATACGCATTTCAAGCAGTGAGCCTTCTACCAAATTATGTGCAAGGTCAGGGAGGACGAGGACGAGCCCCTCTGGCCCAATAGAGCTTGGTTCACAGGCACTATATGGCCCGAACCTGGGAGTTTTGCAAACTCTCAGGAGCTTTTCATATGCTATAGTGTCAGGGCTGTGCAGTCTCCAAGCAGCGATTAGCCCATTGGATTGTGGTTTGTCAGACACTATGCCCTCTCCAGCATAGGGCCCACTCCACTCGTGGTATCGCTCCTTCGTGGGTGCTGGCTCTCTCATTCTGCCATGTGTAAAGCTGCGGGTCTACACCCAACACCGTCATTAATTTTTACGAAAAAAAAAAATTTTTGTGGCTCTGTCTCCTCTGCGGTACTGAGTGGTGGAATTTTTTTCCCCCCAGAAAATTCTGCACTCAGGTCTTATTCTTCCACCCCCCACCAGGATCTGATTGACTGGAGCATTCAGCGCTGACAGGCTCTGTCCAGATTTTTCCTGAGGGCCTGTGCTAGGCTCCAGAAACAGAGGTCCCCTTGAGGCGCTTTATTTAATGCATTCGAAAAAAAGTTCAAGTTCGATGTTTATTTGCCATTTAAACAATATAGAGTGCAATACACAGTGAAATGACGTATTATTCCCCCAGGACCAAGGTTCTACGTCAAAACCATAAATTGACATCATAATATGAGCTATACAAGTGCAATCTGTTCAACAAAATGTGCAATAACTGTGCAATAAAACATGAGTTTGATAAAAAAGACAGACATACAAAACAAGAATATTAACAGTATTATCAATACTATTCTATAGAAGTTGCGTACAATAAAGAATTGGATACAAATATTATATATACAAATAAGTATCAGTATCACTGAGTTACATTTACCTTTATGTATTTAGCAAACATTTTTTTTTACCAAATCAACTTACATTTCAAGTAGGGCTGTGCAACAGGGACCAATTAATTATATGGCGATTTTTTAAATGAATATTGAGATTTTATTTGCTATTTGCCAACTGTTTTGCTTAACAGTAAGTTGTGTATGGCTGTATGCGTACATGTGTGTGTATGCGTGTGAGTGTGTGTGTCTAAAAGTATTAGACGCATGCACGGACGCACGCACACACACACAGTTTGTTTAGGAGTCTGATGACCTGTGGAAAGAAGCTTTTATGCAGTCTGCATGAGAAAGCATGAATGCTTCTGTATCTTTTTCCAGATTCCAGAGTGAAGAGAGTCTGTGAGGGATGTTGATGGCAGTCGTGGCCTAGTGGATAGGACTGGAGATCAAAAGGTCGCTGGTTTGATTCCTAGCTCCACTAGGAGTCGAAGGTGGGATGAGTGTTAAAACTCTCTCCCTCCGGAGACAACCATGACTGTGGTGACCTTGAGCAAGTCACCAGTTACCACAGCTCCCCGTGTGTTCACGGTGTGTTTATTCACTGCTGTGTGTGTGTGCACTTGGATGGGTTAAATGCAGAGCACAAATTCCTTGTATGGGTCACTCCATACTTGGTCGTAATGTGACTTTCACTTTTCACTTTCACTTTGTTACCCGTGTAGTAAAAATATCCATGACCGAGTCTGGAGCGACACAATGTCAGCTGTCTTTACTTTTGTGCGCTGTAGGCTCCGGCGATCTGATCAGGGACCTGATATAGCTCAGTTTGCGTATGACTGCACTTTGTTGCAACCCTATAGACCCAGTCGTTGGGGACCCCTGAGCTCCTTCATCTCCCAATTGCTCCAGTAATCTCCATCTGCTGCTCATGTCGAGGCCTTTGAAGGTCTTCCGGTGAGAGAGGACAGTCCCAGATTGAACCCCTCTTGTTCTTCCAGGTGGGAGACAAGTGAACCTCACTTTCAAGCTTAGCAGGGCCTCTTAGAGGGTGCTAGTCTGCAGTCTAAGGTCCAAGCATCCGAGGATCACCATAAGCAGACCCGGTAGGGCTGGCCGTGGTGCCTGAAGCCCCCTCCTGAGTCAGCAGATTCTTGTCTCAGGGGAATCAGTCAGAGAGGGACTGTCACGTGTGATGAAGTACTGAATTCTGAAATCTGCTCTGTTGGCCCAGAAGCGCATTGTGCTTATCCTTCAGACCTTGCACAGAACCTGTGCAACCTTGTCTCAGTGCCACGTTTGTTTCCTCGGTATCGAGCTGAACTCTGTGAATATACAGGCACGTTGGGCCTTGCAGGCCACTCTCGCAGTGTTTTCCTCTTGACAGGTGATCAAACTGAAATTTTTTCAGAGGCTCCTGGGGCATATGGTAGCCGCAGCTTCCGTGATGCCACTTGGGCTCTTGCATATCCGACCACTTCCGCTATGGCTTTGTTCTTGGGTTCTGAGTTGCAGTGTTGGGCAGTAATGCATTACTTAGTAATTAGCAACTATAATTAGATTACTTTTTTAGAAATGATGAGAGTAAGGGCATAATTATAAGTTGATGTTTTAAAAAAGCTTATTTCGTGTCATTTTGGTCTGGAGTAGGTGCTTGGCTTTCAGACACACAGAGGAGGGTGAGTGCAATTCTGGAGCAAATGTCTCCTTATCTTGAAACTTTTGAAGGTCTGTGTCCTTCCTTCACTCTGGGGTTCTAGGCATCTCTGGTCCCAACATGTATGGCATATACCCCCATGGGGAATAAAGTAAATGCTTATTTGTCTGCATACTAAATGTATGTTTACATTTAAAAGGTGAACGTCTATATATGTTTTTCCTTTTTTTAGAAGATGTGACCTCAACACAAAATGATAATGGCAGCAGATAAAAATGAACACAATACAGACTATCTGCTGTACCATAAGGGTGTGACTTCAATGCAATGTGCCGTTAAAAAAGCTTGCAAATGTGAAGTATTCCTTCCGCTAAGAACCTGTATCTTTAAGCTAAGGGATTTTGTCTGTCCCTAAAATCTCTTTCCCTACAAAGTACCCATCTAACAATTTTAACAGAAGTATCCACAAGATTGGATGAAGTCACTGAAATGTTCCTTTTATAACCACTGATTGGACTAATGTAAGCATGCAATCTCTAATCCTGGTTAGCCGTGTGACGTAAGCAACCAGGGTGAAAAAGACTGATTAAATCCTAGATCAGTATTGGTGCTAACTAGTTCTAAACTAAACTGGCTAGCCTATTAATCTGCTCTCATAGTACTGGCCCCTGAAGGCTGCTGGGGCACGGTGGCGAGGCTATCTGGGCTAGCAAGCTGTGTCGGTTTGTGAGGTAGGCAATCTACTAATTTTTCAGCGTTTAGCATCAAGTTAGAGTTACACTCAGTTTGCTCCAAGGGAAAAGCAGAGAGGTTTCCCTGAGCTTAAATACCCCGTTTATTACTAATCACCTACACAATCATACCGTCATCATTTGCCGTTGATAATGGTGGATTCACTCACTCTCCTAGGGATTGTTCTTTTGACTTACGTCTGTGAGATCAACTGAAAGAGATCTAAACTAAACTTGTTAACAGCGCTGTTAAAAAGAACAAACATTCTCCTTTAATCATTCAGCCTGCATCAAGAAACAAGATTTCAGCTTTAATGTACTTATTTAATATAAAGTATGAAGTAGTTCTGTGACGTGAAGATCATTAAAATCTGCTGACATATAATAAAAGGGGTTAAATTGATAAAACAGACTGTAATTACTTAAGTATATTTAAAAACATGTTTTAGACACATCCTGTTCTTTTATAATGTTTATTCATTAATGGACACAAATGCCATCAAACAATGATATCAAATTACCATAATAAAATAATTTAATAATCAATATTTGTAAATTACCATAATAAATAAAAGAATCTTCGAAAACAGAAGTAATGAAAGTTAAGTTTTGCATTACATTAAATATTTTTAAATATACTACAAGACCAAAAAAATTATTTCTAATAATATTGTTTGTTTATATTTTTGATAAATCGGTAATGATGAGGTTAACATTAGAGATTTTTTTTTCTAAATCGGTGCAAATGTTTGTCAAACATTGTACATATAGTTACTGTAAATACAGCTATGTTTGTTCTTACAAGCAGCTGATAAAACTTATTCATTGTGAAAATGTGTTCAGGTTTAATTTTGAATTAGACTTGTTATGACTTACTTTCATTCCTAATTAAACAAAATGTTAATATTAATTCCCCAAATTCCAGAAATGTCCCGTCCCATCCCTTTGCAAACCTTTTTCATCTATATTATGTTGAGAAGATATGTGGTGGGAGACAGATATTTTATAGACATTTTTGGGCTTTCTTTTCAGTTCTAGCCAGGTTGCCATTTCAAGGCTCGCCGGTGACCTTCCTTGAAAGACTTTGCATGTTCTCACTGAGTTTCCTCTGGGTACTCAGGTTTCCCCAACAATACCAAAAATAAGGTTAATTGAATAATCTAAATTCAAGCATGTTACGCTTTTGTAACAGAGACCCTGAAAAAGTAGCTGTGTATTTTATGCACGTACAAAAATCCGCAAAACTGGGTAGGAACTAGGCTGCGATGAGGAGGAATCAATGGACTAATCTGCGGAGCATTTATTGCTCCATTGTTTTGGTCATTCTAAAATTTCTGTCATCAGAGTGGTTCAGAATGATCACCAGCTGTGTTCCCAAAAGATCACTCTCCTGCCCCCAAAAGCAAGATCACAGGACTGCACAGATTGTGTTTAGTCTATGGGTTCTTAGAAGCAAGTAAGTCTTTATATTCGAAAAAAAGCACCAACTTAAATTTTTAATATTTAGTGCCAGTTTATCAAGAATTGACGAAACAATGGTGATTTTTTTTTTCAGATTTTTTTTGTGATGGACATTAGAACGATGGAAACCTTAGATGGCATGGGGGGGGGGTGAAGGAAGAGGAGATGTCAATGTGTCTCCCATTTAAATTTGAAAGATGAAATAGAATAAAAAGAATGAACAAAAATATATATTTTTAATTATAGTCTTCAGCAGACAGAGACAAATGTTTACATCCCAATTGATTTTTATTCAGCCACAACAGACATGTGCTCCAGTGTAAATATGTGTTATGGTAACTTTATGGTGGTTGTTTCTATTATTTATACTTTCATATACATTTACATTTTTTATGTAAATGAACACATTTCTGAAAGATACATATTTTTCATTTAATAAATTACTTTAATACTTAAAGGCTTTAAGTGTATTAATGTGTTATTGCAAGTGACAATTTACAAGGGATTCAATTAAATAATCACAAACAATTTGTATGACAATTAATCGATAAAGTCCTAAAACAGGCAACTAATCATCACGATCGCAATTATTTATTGGACAATTAATCGTGACAGCCCTAGAGGGGAACTCATTCATTACTCCAGATGTGAGCTGTGACCCAGAGCCGATCCCGCCACCTACCTCTCCCTGGATTTTTATTTATTTTGTAAATTAGAACAGCAAAAATGAAACGAATCTATCCTTCAGGTGCAGAAAAAAGAAAACAAAAGAAGACTGATAAAGAGAAGAGACAAACTCAAAGTAATTTTTAGTAAGGTGTTTTTTAAGTGGTAACGTCATGTTGAGGTTAGAGATGAGTCTTTATTGAAAATAGGTAATTAAATGTTAAGTTAAAAAGCTATCACTACATCCATGATGTGAAGGTTTAAAATATGAATAAAATGTGCACGACAGTAGAGTATAAACAGGCTGATGTCAATGGGACTAGATTGATGTGAAATATGGAAATATTAGACCGCCAGTGGAAATAATACAAAGGCAAAATTATAGTCGTTTAGTAGTTTCTTGCTAAAAAGGGGAAACATAGCTTTTTGAGGTAAAATGGACGTTTTTGAACGTTTGAAAGCAAATTGCATGGTCTTCTGGGAGACTGACTTTCACTGAGACATTCAACGACATAAAAGGAACTGCTTGGTAGCAGCGTAAAGTCTGAGGAGCATGACTTTAAATGTTCTTTAGACGGCTGGATGTTAATCCAGGCCAGGTCTTGACTAAATAGACTCCTCACAAATCTTGTGTAGACTCCTCACAACGTCCAAAGCAGACATTTAGCTTTGTCAGATTTTAGCTATGAATGTAAAATAAAAGGAACAGCAGTGCTATGCCCTGGGAGATCAGCTATCAATATTTAAAGAACCATGCTCACCGTTTTACCTGTTTTAAAATGGAAAAAAAAGCATAAACCAAAAACAACATGAATTCATCATTGAAAATAAAATTCTTAACTGCGTTTGCCCAAAAGATTGCTTTGTATGCGGATTAGCTCCAGGAAGTTCGAAGGGGCAGATTGAGATTATGTGCTATGCTAGTGCACGTGATATTATGCAATTACTGCATAGACAATACTTTTCTTAGGTCATGTGATGTAGACAGCATCAAGGAAGTACCTGATATGTAAGGTACACCTTCCAGGATTCATACATTTTGGGAAGTGTTTTGCAAAACTTTTAGAGATCTATCACATTGTGTGAAGGTCATCTAGAAACAGTTTTGCATAAAAAATGCTTTCCGAGAATGAAATGGTAAAAAGAAGATCTGAGATCCAATCTCAATCTGTATATGAGATACAGAGAGCTCATGTGTACTCAAACTCACACAACCTTCAGGAAAAGTCACAGGCTTCTCAGAGGAGATGAACACCTTTGGGCTGTGCTTTTGGTTTCTAGAAGACAGTGCAGCACTGGAAGGGTCTTTATGAATCAGACACTGCAGGGCTGTACAAGGCTTTTTAAATGATCCATAGATCAACAGAGTTGTTCAGTGAGCAGCCTTCATCTGCCTGGATTTCTCAGCAGTAGGAAATGTGCGGTTGAAGTGACATGCCGAGCAGTGACAGCTCTGTCCTTCCATGTGATCCACTATCACCCATTTAAAATAACATTAAACATTAATTCCCAATTACTATGTAATTCAGTTTGCTTTAAAATGAACTCATTTAGTTCATTCCTTAAACAGTTCAGTGTAAACTATAATAAAAGCTTAATGATTGTTAGGAGCTTGTCTCAAATAAAGAGGACCCAGATGCAAGGGAATACACAGAAGAGGTTTTATTGTCCCGAAGAAAAATAACAATAAAAATATCCACAGGTCAGACAGACCAGAAATACTAAAAAAACAGGAACTTGATCCTTAGGGACGTAGAAAGTCAGAATAGCGCTTGAAAGGGGGAAGGCCTGGGTGAGCCCTCTCCATGTCCAGACAACCACCGACCAGAACTGAGTGGAGACAGTGATCCGTACTAGAGCGAATCCAAAACCACTAGAATGAGAAGAGAGTTACTGTCTGCAAGCGATGTACGCTCGCATGTGTTCCAGAATCATCTGACAAAGACGGAGCGTGGCACTAAATAGACACAGATCATTAGCGCGCAATAGGAACAGGTGCGCGCAATAGACAGCTGAACAGCATCGATTAATCAAACAAGGAAAAGCTAGCTGAACAGAATTAATTAAACACACAGAGAAAGCTTAACAGAAAAAAAACGCAAAACACAAGAAACCTAACACTGATGCACTGTGTGCATGAAAAATACATCAAATATCATATCCACTGAAAAAGTGACTGAAATCACTCCCAAGGGAGTCAATTTTGTTAACTACTTCAATTACACAGCACAGGTCACACTGTGCTTACGCAAGAGCGACTGGCCTAGAGGGTGTACATTGATGCCACCGGACTATGCCCCCTGAATGGCACCCTAAGCCGATTCATTATATTTTTATTCACCTTTTTGTATTTGAAATACAAATACAAAATATCATTTAGGCAGGTGAGAAAGCAACAACCGAACTCCAGGCAGCACCAAAAGCAGACTAAAAAAGGTGGTCTCGGGCCGGTTTCAAACGAAATCTAGAGTTGTTTGTATGTGGTGAGAACATGATCGAACTCTAATCCGAACTAAACACAAATGAATACAACAACCACAAGCTTTTTGAACCAATAAAGCCTCTGCACTCATTTGCGTGTGGCATTATGGCAGTGTTGTCATGGTACCCCAAGGTCAAATTGGTTTGTAATAGTTGTAATCCGAGCATACTTTGCAACGTGCATCATAAGCGATTGATACAAATTATAAGGTAAAAGATGATTTATAGCTTATTTAAGTGACAATTAGGTTGCATGGTGTTAAGATATGATCCTTTTGCGCTCTTACCTGGTTCATTACGGTAGGAATACTACCCAATTGCAGAGCACGTTACTTACGTTTGTTATCTCGTATGTACATGTGTGAGATGTACCGTTGAGAGATGATTTGAGTTTGAGTTTATTAAAAAAGAGTTTCAGTCATTGAGTGCATTTTGTTTTCCTCACGCGAGCAAGAGAGAGACGTCTGTGCCTGACGTCAACACATGGAAACAATTGTATGCTTGCTGTTCTAATATAAATCCTTTTGATTATCAGCTTATGAAAACCCACATAACTCCATTAATGAAGGATCAAACTGTCCAAGTTTGTGAAACCGTCCAAGTGAATGTTTAGCGGAAAAAAAACCCTCACAGACTGAAGACGATGCAGATCGTCATCATCTTTTCGTCAATCTCAAGAAACTATTAGCTGTGCCCATTTCACATCTTGAAATGTATTTTAGCGTGAGAAATCGGGTTTGTAGCGTGAGAGATCACTCAAATGCGAGAGTCTTACGTTCAATGTGTGAGAAACGGCAGCTCTGTATTTTGCTCGTGAGTATGGATGCGGAAGCACCGCTGCGGCCACCGTAGCCAAAGGCATTGTGGGAAATGTAGTTTTTTCCCCGTTTTCGTTACGACCGCACTATGGCAGAGATGGGCGATGACGTCAGCGCGCAGCGCTGGGTAAACAAATATGGCCGCGGCTTTGGCCTAGCTCCGGAGCTCTTACGCCTCTCATACGGCCGTGACCGGACTTCGCGGCGCTCTGCATTCGGTCTATAAGACGCACCAACTTTTCCCCCTCAGTTTTGGGGAAGAAAAAGTGCGTCTTATGAGCCGAAAAATACGGTACTAGCGCTACCCACTGTTCCCTGAAGGAGAGAACAGGATGTATTTAGTTGTAAAAATGACTGATCGGGAACGATCCCTGGGAGTGTGAGTGGTCAGCTAATGTAAAGGGCCAATGGCGCATGAATCAATGTGCAGGTGATTTGATCATCAGTTATTAATTTAACCCCTGCAGATCCTACCCCCATTCTGTGATTTTCCGAGTAGCCAAACAGATTTACCTCTTGGTACCTCAAGATTCACTGACTTCAAGGGCATGGCGAAGGGAATAAGCAAGTAACCATGACGTTCCCTTTCAGTCACTGACTATGATGTATTTAGTGGTAATAATGACTGATCCGGAACCTCTAGTAAGATACCTGTTGAATGCTGTGTGTCAGCATCTTGAACCAGACCTTGGCCAGATAGCAATTTAAACACCTCAGATCCAAGATTGTTTGCAACCTGCCTGTTATCTTGGGGAACAGGATGTGTGGGCTGTAACACCCTTGTCTGTATCGGCTGGAGGAACCAGCTCGACTGCCTCTTTGTCCAAAATGGCAGCTACCTCCTCCCTCACACACTGAGAGGCCCCGGTAAGGTTCCTCCAGGCAATTCCAGACTTTCCAATGCCCACTCTGGTGGGACCACTGTGACTCGGACCTGGTGGCGGAATCACAGGGGCTGGGCTCTGGGAAATGGTCAGGGGGGGAGGGGGTAGAAGAAAACTTCCCAGCTTTGGGAGTGACACTTGGGTGAGACGGGCAGGTGGCAGCGCTGTCAGGGCAAAGATGCACTGCAACAGCCTGGTGCACTTGTGGAATGCCAGAGTATCTCTTAGCTGCCCTGTCAACTAATGTGGTAAAGGGGAGGAGCAAGATCTACTGGCAGACAGGGGAGCCTGCCAGTATTTTGTAAGCTCCTCATGCACCTCAGGGAAGACGGGCACTGGAGATATGCGGGGAACAGTGTCCCAAAGCCATTCCAGGATCCAACGTTAGAACCTGATCGTCAGCGCAGCTTTTTAGAGCATCACTGCACTTCTGGATGAGAATCAGTGCATACAACCAAAAACCATGCCAAATTCAGTCATTTAAATTACCTTTCTTCCCCATTCCATTATGATGCCCGGTTTGAGCTGCAACTGATTGTATTGAATACAAGATGTGCACATGCCTAAATGCATCGAGTTGCTGCCTTTGTAACTTTCCATAAAGGCAGTTACTTTGCAGTAGTTTTTTAACACATTTGTATATTGATGGCATACAAGTGATAAATGTCAAAAAGTGATTGTTTACATTACAAATAAATATAATTAACCTCTTTTTTGTTGATTACTCATTTTAGACCCTTGACCTTGAGCCAATATAAGCTTTTATAATGAATAAAACGTTTGAAAACCACTGCTTTACAAAATCATACCAACGTATGAAAAATGGCACACCACCACAACATGATTATTTTCCCAATGCTTCTGAAAAAAATTCAAAATTTTTATGTAAAAGATATTGCTCCTCTACAAAATCTCAAGGTAATGTGTTTCTTTGTACTGTGCATGTACACTGCATTTCCCCTTATCAGTGCCATGCCTGGCCAGCTCTGTTTCATGTGTGTTCTGGATGAGGTTTCAGTGTACACTCACTGTGGGTAATTCAATCCACAGTTAAACAAGTAGGCGGCCAGCACCTAATTGTCAGTGTGGAGTCCTCAGTAAACAAAGAATGCTTTACTATCTGTGGCCTGATGCATTATTGCAGTGAAACTCCAGGCTTTAATGATCAGCTGGTCTGTATTACCAAACTGGATTGTAACCAATAGAGCACTCTAAGGAATAAAGGTAGGAGAGCTGTAACTGAAGCTGCACTTTTTCCAAAAGTAGCTTATATCACCCAATTGTTTAAATTTAAAAGCTATAAATCATTTCCATGGTGTAGTGCAACATATTTTGGAGTTGTTTACTCATAATAATCCAGCCTTACATTTAAGGCTGAGAAGTTTATGGATGAAAGTTTAAGTTGTCACCTCCATCCATAATGAGGGAAATGAGTTTTGGAAAAGTGTCTGCAAAGAGGAGTGGGGTGTTTACAAACCGGATGGTCAAGTACAGGAAACATCTGACCTCTGATTTTACAAGGGTTGTCTCCAAGTATCAAATTGGGTAGAGCACAAGTACTTCTCAAAATATTTAAGTTTGGTAAAAGTAACTAGACTGTCACTAAAAAAATAAAATAAAAAAAATAAAGTAACTAGACAATGAAAATGCTGGTGCTGGTAGCTGATTTGTTATGATAATTGTCTGATCTGTTATGATGTGTATATTAGAGCATGACACGGGAGTGGATTTTCACTCCTGTCCCATCCCACTCCCAGAGTAAAAAAATAAATCCTGTCCTGTCCCACTTCTGTAGAACTGACTCCTGGTCCCATCCCACTCCCACTCAAAATTACTCCCACTCCCATCCAGCTTCTCCCAGCTTACAAAAACCTGTAGTCTTTTGGAATGGATTCCAGTTTAGTAAAAACAGGACATTTGTCACACCATGTCCATCTTAGTTGAATGAACTGAACGCCAAGAAAATTGTGTATTTACATTTTTTAGCCATTTTTCTTTTTAGAGGAGATTAAACTTTCAAAATCTGGCAAATATTTGTTATTTTTTACGTCATAAATGCTCAGGACAGTGTGTAATAACAAAAAAAAAGTAAAAACAAAACGATTTGAATATTCATCAAGTTTCTCTTTATAAAGAACTATAAATGTACAGCAACAAGATTTTTGAGATTACAGAAATTAATCTCAACTTATTGTGTATCAAGTAAAAAAGGTGCAGATGTTTTTTTTTTAGCTGTGGACAATTGTAGAGTAGTTCCTGTCCAGCTGAATATAGAGCACAGGACGTTTTCCCGTTATCAGAAAAATCTCTATAAATATAAATATATTAATGATGATGATGAAAACCTTTATTTGTCACATTTGTTACATGTAGGGAAATGGGACCCCTCTGGCCACAGACATAGACAGGGTGAGGACAGGCCAGTGTTGAGAGGTAGTATTTGAGAGAGAAACAGAAATGGATATACATTAGGTAAGGTAGCTCAAAAAAAGAGCCTTTTCCGCACTGTCAAATATATCACCTATATCAAAGGTGCAGTGTGGAGCAGGTTAAAAAAAAGCCATTTGGCAATCAAGCACATAGACAAATACAGGAAGAGAACATTGCAGGATCAGGTAGGGGTCCAGGGAAGTGGTGTAACTGCTGCAGTCCGCAGCCAACATTTTCCTGCATGTACTAATGGCCCGTCAGATTACAGCGGTGGAGAAAAAGCAGGCGGAGATAAGTGTATGCGGGGGAGGTTGCTGAGAGACGCTCCTCATCAGGCACTCTGGGGGGAAAAAAAGATTAGATTAGATTTGTACCAAAGAAAACCTTGTGTTTCCATACAGAAATAAGCAAAAGATAAAAATAAATAAACAAAGCAATATGTTGTTGGAAACAAGAGCATGAGCAGTTTTAAAGCAATATTATATAATGTCAAAAAATACACTTAATATTGAAGAGCATTATTGTTGGGGATAAACCTTTTGTATAAAAAACTATTATTATTTATGACTGTGATTGAGATGGTGACACGCCCATTTCACAAAACTCACAGGGCTCTCGACGATGGTATAAACATCTTCTTTCACAATTCACAAGTGTTTTGCCACTGAAATCTAACACTTTAGTGTGCCAAAAATGGTGGAAGAATGAGAGGAAATAAGGAAAAAAAGACGCACTTGTTCGAAGAATAGAACAATGCACAGAGACTGTAAAAAACAGTACAATCGAACACTAATAAACCTATTACCACTACTAAGACAATACTTATGCTATTATATACAGTAAAACACAGCTAAAGTGTTTGTTAAAGCAATCACAGGAACTGGTCTCCTGCGCTCCACAAACCTCCCACTCCTAGAGAAAATTCTGTTTTCCTTTGTTTGCCGCCTCTTCTGTTGCCGACGAATTGTTCTTTGGACTTTCGTGTTTTGACGCACTGAAAGGTTTACAAAAATCGACGCATCTCGTTTGGATTGCTTAACACAGAAAATCATAATCTATTAATGGTGTTCCCGCTCCGGCCCGCTCCCTTTGATTTTTATTCCCTTCCCATCCCAATCACAATATTAATAAAAAAAAATTTAAAAATCCCATCCCACAGAAATCACAAGACCCGCTGAAAATCCCGACAAATGTCATCCTCTAGTGTATATTGCCATCTGTAAATATTCATTCATTCATTTTCTAACCCGTTTCATTCCCGTTTTGGGGTCTGCCGGTGCCTATGTCCACTGCACATTGGGCGAGAGGCGGTGGTACACCCTGGACAGGTTGCCAGACGGTCGCAGTGCAACATTCACTCACACATTCACACCTAAGGGGAATTTAGATTATTCAATTAACCTAACCACATGTGTTTGGGATTGTGGGGGAAACCAGAGTACCCGGAGGAAACCCAAGCAAGCACAGGGAGAACTCCTTCCTGGAAGGTCACCGGCGAGCCTCGAACTGACAACCTTCTAACTGGAATGCCACAATGCTACCCACTGTGCCCCACTCCGTAAACATTATATTGTTAAAATGTTTTTTTTTTTCAACTACACAGAACATTCCCAACACCGTCACCATGTTTAGGATTCTAATGAATATGATTTTAAATAAGATGTTCCTACACATTCATTAAAGACGAATATATTTTTGTATTTAACATCTAACTGACATTCTGCTTGATAATTAAAGTCTGTTGACTAACCTTAAATAATCCTTGATTGGTCATTTCAAATCATTTGAACAAAGACTTGGCTAGATGCTCTTTTGAAATGTTTTATCACATTGAGTTTCACAGCAAATACCACCAACATCATAACTCATCAACATTTGTTTCATCCCTGAACATTTCTCATAAATGGTTGACATTTTTGGAATAATAACATGCTGCCAATTTCAGAACATGTACAATGTAATTAATAAATAAGAACGTTCCCTGAAGGAGGGAAAGGACATATTATCAAGTGAATTGACTAGTGGAACGATCCTTGGGAGAAGCCCCCACAGAAGAAGTCCACAGAGATCACAATATTAAAGTTGGGTGTTGACCAACGTGACCAAGGGTGTTCCACAATCCAGTGGCAAGCTGTTGCTTGGAGACAGTTTGATCCCAACGCTATCCCTAGAAGCATATGAAGAGTTACTGGCAGTTTCTGAACTCCCGGGTTCTTTCCACAGAAAGCCTTTGGGCTCTGACTGGACAACACAGTCCTTGGGCTGGATCACCCTAGGTAGAGCTTGCAAGGTCACCACCTGGTTCCAGAAGGAAGCAGATGGGAACTTGAGTATAAATCTAGGCCTGGGTCTGATCACCACCAGGGAATCTCTAAGGCTGTGACAATTATTTAGTTTCAATTCAAATTATTAGCTTTTTTTACGATATTTCTATATTTGGAAATGCTCCTTATTCGACGAGATCATATCGCTTTCTACTGGTTAATAAAAGCACTGCAGTACATTTTCATTCATTCATTCATTTTCCAACCCGCTTATTCCCTTTTTTGGGGTCACGGTGGTCTGCCGGTGAGGAGGGGGTACACCCTGGAGAGGTTTTGATTTGTTTTTAGTGTAACAATTTTGAGAAAGTAATATTGTAAGGTAACTGATTACTTTTAAATCACAGTAATAAGTAATCTGTATTGCATTACAGTTTAGAAGTAACTTGCATAACACTAGTATCTAGATGCAATTCAAATAAATTATCTCTGAAAGATGTGCAACCATAGTATCTACAAACTAAGCATTCAACTGAGCAGTGACAGGTTAGCCAAGGACCGAGGGGGGAGGATGATAGTCCAAGCGACATGAGGTCCAAGGTTTCCTTTTGCTGGCCTCCAAAACACATAAAGAGCTTGTCTGCTTTGCGCAGAACACAGGTACATTCAACATAGAGGCGAATTGCTCTTACTGGACAGCATGGGACTACACATGACCAGCTTCTCTGCCATCACATAATCACATTGTTCCCGTCTGGTTTCTCTTTTTGTTATTATTACTGCCCTGGTGTTCCTTATTTATGAGTAAATATATTTTCCCATCACAAGATCATTGTTGAACTGTTCTTGGTGCACTTTCATGAGGACACCTGCTGTGGTTTTCTAGTGAGACCCTGCATTGCTAGTTTTATTACTAGTATTGTTCTCAGCTTAGTAGAGTTTTTAGTTAGTAAGGTTTCCCTCTGTGGGTTTCTTTGTTCTGTTTCCTGTGTTTCTGTATTAGTTTATGAATAAACTCTGTTTTTTTACAGATCTTAACTGCTTTTAGATCTTTGTTTCAGTTGTTTCTGTGATGTACTGAACTATAATAACAAGCACTTCATATGTTTACATGATATTTATACAAAAGGTCAGTATTTGTTATCACTTTAGCCTCACGACATGGTGCTTATGGTGCTCTCTATCTATTTCTTACTAACATTCGAGCGCATGTTATAATTGCGACAAATTACCAGCAGCTATATAAAGAGAGACCATGACTGTGACAACTATTTCATTTTAATTAAAATTATTTGCTTGTTTTTCCAATATTTCTATATTTTGAAAATGCTTCCTTATTAGTGCCAAATGTATTTATTTATTTAAACACAATCCGAGAGCAGTGAAATAGCTTTTGACAAAACACGAGAGAGAAATTACTAGCAACTGTAGAACGAGAGAATTTTTGCGTCAATATTAATCTGTGCCATATCAATTTAATTAAATGCAAATAAAATATATTTGTTTTCCATTACTATTTATTTATATGAAAATGAGAAATGACTGAAACAAACAAAGGAACATCATTAAACAGAGGGATGATCATTTCACTTAAAAAAGAGAAACTCAGTGCTCAACAAAATCATTATTTCTTTTTTTTAACAGATAGGATTAGTGCTGGGCGATATGACGATATATATCGTGGGGACGATAGAAAAGTGTCTCTTCTATCGTTTCTATAGTTTCTAACCTAATTTTATCAATTACTAAAGAAAATATTGTATTAAATAGGATATGACAAATGTATGATAATGTCTTGTGGCTATGCAATGCATACTCTACCCTTTATATAAGTGATAATCAAGAATAAAAATGAACTTTTTCGCAAAGAAACTCCGTCTTGTGATTTTGCGACGGGACGCTTTACGTTGTTGCGACATGCTTTACGCTAGTTAACTCGTGAGTGCTTAAAGATGGAGACGCAAGAGGTTGAAGATGAATGCCTGGAGTCGCAACAAATTGAAACTGCTATGCCGGTAGCAGCCAAAGAAGTACTTTTACCGAAACGTGGGGGTACGTCAGTGATTTGGTTGCATTCTGGCTTCAAGAGCTCCGACACAGAGCAGAAGACAGTCATCTGCAAACTCTGCCAAAAAACTGTTTCCACGCCCGACGCTAACACAACAAACCTCTTTTACCACTTGAAGAAGGTTCACGAAAAAGAATACTGGAGAATCGAAGAAATGCGACGTAAAGAAAGTTGTGAAACAGCCCGGGCAAGTGGCGAGAAAAAATAAAGCCAGCCTAAAATTAAAGAGTCTTTCATAAAATGCACACCGTATGAAAAAACGTCCCAGCGCCATAAAGAAATCACATGTGCCATCTTGCATTACTGTTGTAAAGGCATGATCCCCGTGTATGCAGCTGAGAAGGGTAGCTTCCGAGACCTCGTCAAAGTGCTTGACCCGAGGTACGTTATGCCCAGTCGTAAGCACTTCAGTAATGTCAAGTTGCCTCGCTTATATAACGCATGCCGGGCCCAAGTAGAAAAGGATGTTTGCAGTGTGGTTCATTTTTTTTTAATAGTTTATTTTTATAATACTATTTAAATAACTATGATGTGGTTAAAAAAATGTGAACGCTACTGTAGCTCTACCTCCACCACATCTGTTGTCATTTGATACGTTTACATTGCTGCACTAAAATGTAGTTTTTCTCATTTGTGACAGTTCAGTTAAATGTCACTTCAAAATAAGGTTGCAAAAAAAGTATGAAAGTAAAAAAGTATGATATTTTTGTCAAACTTTTCAGAGAATAACTGAAAACGTACTTTATTGTGGTATATCGTGATATATATCGTTATCGTGATATAAAATAATCCATATCGTGATATATGATTTTTCCATATCGCCCAGCACTAGATAGGATGGTAGAGAGAGACAGGAAGAAAGGTGGACAGAGAATGGGGTGGGATGGCAAAGACGACAGGCTCGGGACTCGAACTTGCATTGCCCTGTGCAACCGCGCTTACATATCCTGCGCACCATCCACTTTACCACGGGCCAGGACTAAAATCACTTTTTCTAGAACATTTTCATTAATTAAAACTAATGAACTGTTCTGTATATATTTGTCATTTTATATAATCTATTTATAGTCACTTATTTACAGTCATTGGTAGCAGGGGGTACGCGATTGAGGCTGAGGTTTTTTGAAGGGTAACCGGCTGGAAAAAGTTTGGGAACCACTGATCTAGAGCGACTATCCTGATGTTAGCAAACATTTTAAACAATACAACTTTTACACAATGAAGCGATAGTTTTTACTTTCCCTATGATATTTCGACATTCAAAATACCAACATGCTTTCGTTTAAGGTGCTGCTCACGCACATCTGTGACATCACGTGATCAGGCCAACTATTCGATAATGGCATTCGTTGACAATGAATTTCATTATTGTTTAACCTACTGAAACGATCTCATCCAGACCTTCAATGACAGCAATGAAACGGAGTGGAAAACGTTTTTTCAAGCAAATTTTCACTTTGCAAATATATAAAAAATTTCATTATGCAAATCATCTGCTCACTCTTCGTAACATTCTGGAGTATATACAAATTGCTTTTATAAATATTTAAGCAGCAAGATTTCCACTATTAATATTCTCAAACCTTTTGGCCACAACTATATATAGAAAAAAATGTTTTAAACAAAACATAAATATTTGCTAATCAAATGGTGAATAAGCTGCAGGGATTCCTGTGGGATGGGATAAATTTTGTTTATTAATCTCGTGATTAGGATGGGACGGGAATAAAAATCAACAGGAGTGGGCAGGAGCGGGAACACCATTAATAGATTATGATTTTCTGTGTTAAGTAATCCAAACGAGATGCGTCGATTTTTGTAAATCTTTCATCGCGTCAAAACACGGAAGACCAAAGAGCAGAACAGAAGTGAACCCTTTAACACCGAAGATGTCGCCGGCGACAAACAACAAAGAGAAACAGATCTTTTGCCAGGAGCACAGGAGAGCAGTGACAGATGATTGATTTGATTTCCTGTGATCGCTTTAGCAACATATTAGCTGTATTTTCGCTGAGATTTCATTGTAAATATAATTTTTATACTGTATATAATAGTTCAAGCAATGTTTTAGTAGTAGTAGTAATAGGTTTATTAGTAATAAGTTAGATTGTACTGTTGTTTTTTTTACAGTGTTCGGTCCGTGATTCTTCTTCCGCATTCGCGCACATGCGTCTTTTCTTCCTTATTTCCCCGCATTAACACTAAAGTGTTAGATTTCAGTACCAAAGCACTTGTAAATAGTAAAAGAAGATGTTTATACCATCATCGAGAGCCCCTGTGAATTTTTCTATCACAGTCACATGTAATAAAAGTTTTTATATACAGGGTTTATTTCAAACAATAATGTTTTTTTAAGTATAGTGTCATTTTTGATATTATATAAATTGACTTTATATAATATTGCTTTAATACTGCTCATGCTCTTGATTCCAACAACATATTGCTTTATTAATTTATTTTTATCTTTTGCTATTTTTTGTATAGAAACACAAGAGTTTCTTTTGGACAAATCTAATCTGATTAATGTATTTATATTAATAGAGATTTTTCTGGTGAAGGGGAAACCTCCTGTGGCAAGGTTGGGTTCCGTCTTCAGCACAGGAATTACTCTACAATATTCCACAACTGAAAA
The DNA here is from genome assembly GCA_007224835.1 of Danionella cerebrum. NCBI lineage: Eukaryota > Metazoa > Chordata > Actinopteri > Cypriniformes > Danionidae > Danionella > Danionella cerebrum. The sequence goes on along the minus strand of SRMA01024135.1, from coordinate 24,471 downwards.
AAACAAACCAAGACCTTTGTAAATAAAATAATCTGTAAAATTGACACTGAAAGACGTATTCGAACAAAAAGTTTTGAATTTGCGCAATAGGTTGTGCAATATCCTTTTTTTGTTATAACACACTATTCTGACCATTTATAAGAAAATTTATATTTCATCTGAAAAGAAAAATAGCAAAAAAATTATACAAATCTTGGTGTTCGGTTCACTAAAATGGTTAATGTGACCAATGTCCTGTTTTTACTAAACTGGAATCCATTCTAAAAGACTACAGGTATTTGTAAGCTGGCAGGAGTTGAATGGGATTGGGAGTAATTTTGAGTGGGAGTGGGATGGGACCAGGAGTCAGTTCTACAGGAGTGGGACAGGACAGGATTTATTTTTTTATTCTGGTCCAGGATTGGGATGGAATGGGATTTTTTTTTCTCTGGGAGTGGGATGGGACAGGAGTGAAAATCCACTCCCGTGTCATGCTCTAGTTGTGATGTGTGCAGCTTGGAAACTGTCTGGAATTAAAACAGTGATGGACTGTCATTAACATTTTACCTGAACTGCCAGAGCTGTATGATCATCTTCATGCTGTTAAAGTTATAAATACTATTTTATCATAAATAATAATTTAAAGGAATAAAAGTATCTTGCTTTTCAAGAATAATATATATATATATATATTCAGAGTTCAATCACCAAGACCCCATCATGGACGACACTCATCTCATTGTCAAGGTAGAGACATATCTGATCATTTATGATCAACATTTGCAATATAAAGACTTGCAGGCAAAGATAAAGGCTTGGCAGCCAGTAGCTCTAAAAACACAGGGTACGCACGCTCGATCAACGCTGCCGGTGTGAAAGTGAAATAGGTACTCTGTAAGGCGTGTGCTTCTGCTACGTTGCATGCTGCGGATGCCCCGACTACGTTACGCTTTCCCCTGCCGTGTAAAACCGACATAAGGAGGGAATAGTGATGTATGTCGAGTGTTCGACTGTGGGAATGATTCCTGGGAGTGTGAGAATATTCCAACAATTTAGAACAGGCCTGCCCAAGATCCTTCAATTCAGACACTAAACTTGAAAAATGTTAGCTGCTAAGGCCATAATAACCTGGCCAGGGAAAAGAACCCTATCATCATTGGGGAGGTCGTATAACAATAAAGAGCATAGCCTTTCTTGGCTAGTGAGAGAAGCGACTCAGAAGGAAGGCACCCCTTGACCCATAGGGAGGGATCTGCACAGATTGCGTTGAGACATTAAAAAAGGGCTACCGTCGAAAGGGCAGGGATGGAAGCCATATTGTTCCCCATCAGAAGGGCAGGGAAATCATAACAACCACCAACCCTGGAGTTGTACATTCATCAAAGGGGGGTAAAGGGCATCCTTTCTATAGACTCTAGCTCTGTCTCCAGCTATCTCAGGCAAGATAGCTCCAGTCATATGCTGGAGGGGGGAGGAGGAAAAACCCCTGAAAGCTGCTCCAAGCTACATCATAACATCTCTCTCCAGGTTACTGCACTACAGGGGAGATGGAGCTGACTTTAGGTAGCCCTTCAAGTTAAGAGGACAGGATGTCTCACAAGCCTGGTAGACAAGCTGAACAGCCTCCACAATCCACCACGGCTGGATTTGCCATAGGGGCTGGTTCCAAGTCTGGCTGTAGGTACCTGCAGTACCCTCCCTGCGTGAGCAGGTCTTGTCTCAAGGGGATCAGCCAAGGAGGGCAAGAGTAGCCAAGGAGGACAGAACCTGTGCTAGAATGCTCACTGTGGGAAACCCATATAAGCATTTTTTCCTGGGCCAGCAGTGTGACGGGGAGTAAAACAACCGGCAATGGGTTGTTTTCCCGAGAAGTAAATGGGACACCTGTCCCTCGCCGATCTTCTCCCTTATCTGCTGAACAGCCGTGGGATAAAGTCGCCATTTCCCTGGCCTGGGCGAAACCTGAACAGTGCATTCGCAATTCGGTTGCTCACACTAGATGAATGAATGGTCATGAGAGACAGAATCTGTCTTGATTTAAGAGGAGCAAGTGATCTCACATACCCCACGAAGTTCGCTGAGTCCAGCTCCATCTCGAGAAATAAAATGACCCACAAAAGAGTCAGACAACTTTTTTCTCAGTTGACCTTCACCTACAATTTGTTAGTTTGTGAAAAAAAAAATAGCATGAAGAAACAATATGTGGCTGTTTTTACCAGCTTTTTGCATAATACTCTATGAAACAAGCGACTGTAAACAAGCTCACTAGATGAGTAATGGCTAATATCGCAGTTTCATGGAAAATACGTCATTAATCAGCACTTTTGCCGTAACTACTTTATGAATGAATCAGCTTCAAATACATTAGATAATCACTTCATTTAATGTGAATAAAATACCCCACTTTGTACAGTTTATTATTGAACTGCAGCCACACACCACTGTGGAAAGGGCAGCACAGAGCGTCACTTGAATGAACTGGGAAAGGGGACAGTGGGCCAAACCATTGTGGGGGGAAGGTGAGGTGTCTAAACACATTTCTGAGTGAAAAGGTTGAAAAGCTCTGGTTTTAATTGACTAAACTTAATTTCATATTACATAATTTCATATTTTATGTAACATACTGTGATGGACTGGCGACCTGTCCAGGGTATACCCTTACCTCTCACCCAATGTGCCCTGAAGATGTGCTCACCAGCAGACCCCCGTGACCCTGAAAGGGATTAAGCGGGAAGAAAAATGAATAAATGAATTTTATGTAATAAAATTGTGGCACTTCAATGTGATAACTCTAACTCAGATAAGAACAGCAGTATATGAACCATCATACAGCATTGTATGATTAGCAGATGAGTGCTGCTAGTTGCAGACAGGCGTACACCCTCACGGAACTTCCATCTCGATATAATGACTGAGCTAAGCTTAATTTTACATATTTCAAGCAATAGTGTCCCAGAGACTCAGGCCAGAAAGTACAGGGAGAACCAGTGGGGTTGATGTGGTGTATTTCATGCAGCCGCGTATTGGACTTAAAATAAATGTCTGTTTACTTTAGTTATCGTTTTATTTATGGTTTGTTGAGTTATTGTTATGCTTTCACTTCTTGAGAATCTTTGTTGTCGAAAACCATGACTAACTCATGTCACCATGCGCAACTTAAACCCCCGCCCCACCCAACCCAACTTCCATCTCTCTACTGTACTCTCATTAAGCACATAAATCAGGATACATGAAAAGTCCATCTCGTTATAAAAAGTTGCGCTAATTGAAAAGAGCTGAACCATTGGTTTGTTCAGGATTGATTCAAATGAATCAAGTTGGGCAGCTCCAATATATGGGACAAAATGTGTCCTGTACTGCTTTCAAACAGAATAGCTCATTTTGTGCTCAAGTACTAGACATTGCTGCATTTTAAGGGAGAGTGTCAATTTTAAGAAAATGGGGCAGAGGGGGCTAGCTCGCAGAGAGGCTGAGGTTACTGTATGTTGCCTGAGGCAGGTCTTTCCCTGGTGCGGATGTTAAGAGGCTGAGCCGGTTGAAGGGCGGTTCTTTGAAACCTGTTGAATGGAGCTGGGCCATGGAAAGTCAACAGAAAGATCTTGGCCTCACATTAAGTTGTATTCATTTACTCCTGGCTGCACTGCACTGTGACTGAATGGAAGATTTTTTTAAACAATTAGATTTAAGCCTCAGAGTGCTGCCATGTTAATCTATCCAGCTTTTCAAAGAAAGAAATTAAGCGCAATTTTATTTTTATTGAATGTATTCACACTGAAAACTACTAAAACATACTATGAACTGGAATATTTTTCACTTTCCAACAGATTTACTAATCAAGAGAGAGTATTAATATGAAAGATGTAGAACAAACACAGTTTTAGTGTCCGGCAATAGTCCAGCATGACTCTGCAGGGAACGGCTGTTTTCGATGGAAAGAATGTGAAGAGTAAACATAAACAGCCTCCTTGCCGGCAAAGTGGAAGGTCAGACATCAGTTGGAGGTTGCACTTTATACATTTTAGATGATAGTTCTCACATGGAGAATCTGTAGATGAGCTGGACTGCTCCAGTGACACTAGAATGCTTTGTTTTTGCTAAGATATACATATTGTTCATGAAAATACTCATGGCGTAGTGTCCTGCTCAGCTCTTGTTCACACCATGACGGAGGTCACTGTGCTCATCGGGAAGCAGCTTAAAGGTTTCTTCAAGAGAATGTCTGAGAGGTCCATTTCCTTTGTCTTCTTGCTCTCTTACCTATAATGTCGAATGTGGAACCATATCTTCTACAAATCTGATAAATTGAAGGCATGAGGCTGAAGATATTGCAAAATACTGCAAACCATACACCAAATGATAGCATTTTGAAGAAAATAAACAGTTCTTACATTCTAAGGTAGATCATTCAGGAGCCACCTCCCTTCCCCCTTTGTGTAATAAATATCCAGACAAACCGAAGTATCTGTAGGTGCTCACATGCTGGCAGTTAAATAAGGTGAGCCGCAGGTCTGGTATAGACCTTATCCTGAATGTTAACCTTGGCTACTCTCACACATTAATCATCACTAACTACAGTCTTTATGACCTTCACCACTGGCTCTGTGCTCTTTGTAATTGTGGGCCAACATTAAATGTTTTTTTTTTTTTATTGAACATCTCTGAAAACAATACCTGTAAATATTGCCATCGGATGTTGACAATAGCCTTGTCCTCACGGTTCCCTTAGTCTCAAGCAAGTGTGCACGTGACTTATATTGTGGGAACTGCTTTATCATTAAAAGACACCATGTCCACCTCTCTGTACCGTCACATCAGAATTGTGACTGATGTGCAAACTCTTATGAGGGATGTGCTCAAGCATGTATGGAAACGTTGGTCTGTCATCTTTAAAACTTTATTTTGAACTCTCTAACTTTGGCATGATGCATAGTTCTGATGATGTCTTTTCTGGGAATCTTTGAGGCTTACCTGTAGTAGTTTCAACTCTGTAGCTTTGTTTCTGCGGACTTTCAGAGTGATGACATATCAGGGGGTTCAACCCCCATGCTTGGTTCAGTCCCTCCAGCAAATCTATCTATCTTTGAAACTGATTAGCATCAAGGTTTACAAACTCACAGGGTTTATGTAGTAGACAGAGGACTTGAGGTTTTCGGAAAGCTGAATCACTCTACGCCTTCAAAAAGCAGCTAAAAACTCTACTCTTTCGAGAGCACTTACTAACTTAACGTACTTACTAACTAACTTAACATAAGCACTTACTTACTAACTTAACTAAAAAAAAACAAAAAAACCTCTGAAGCACTGTTTTGATCTGTACTAGCCCGAATGTGTTCTATGTGTATGTCTACTGATCCATTAACTTTGTACCAAACTGCTTGATGTTTACTCCCAATGTAAGTCGCTTTGGATAAAAGCGTCTGCTGAATACTTAAATGTAAATGTAAATGTTTTGATTCTTCTGGTCTATTGGGCAAAGTGAGTGTGGTGAGGTTCACAACTGGTGTCATCAGTCAGATTTACAAACATATGAACCCTACAGAGCGGCTATCAAGGTCTCCTCCCTTGTTGGATATACATTTCAAAGAACTTATTCGTCTCATAAAGTCTCTGAAACATATAAAAATATATTTACTTCCATTGTTTGCCAGAGTAATTTACGATGTCCTATCTATTTTTCTTTTTAATATTTTAATTAGTAAATTGAGTTTGCTTTTCCTTGCTTATTTCCGCTCATATGTAATTTACAAGCCTGAGAGTTGTTATGGAATACAACATTTTCCTTCTAATTATGAAGACTCGAGAGGCAGGATTGTAATGAACAGAAAGGAAACAGATTGATTTATACATTGATAGGATGGTAAAAAAAAGCATATAGGGGCGCATGGGGGTCTTTCTGTCTGCTCTGTTGTGCTCATCTCCGTTGCTTCAATCGTGAGAGAAGAGATAGGACACAGACTACGTTTTAAATAACCACAATTAGTAAGGAAGCACGTCACCTCATGAGTTACGCTAGCACCACTTATTTTTAGCAGAACTAGCTAACATTATTTAGTATTATCTTTGATATTAAGATTACATTTAATGATTAAAATGTTCTATCACTGTGTCTGTGCTTCATAGAGCACAGTAGAAATGTGTGATTTGCACATCTCTGCTGAGTGTAAATGTGTATACTTCTAGAATCGCTTTCTTCAAAGACCCACTTCTACAGTTTGAAAGCTGCCCAGCCAACACATCCATGTGGGGCCCATAAGGGTTACAACTGGGCCGATATCTGGGGCCCACATGGGCTAACCAACTGGGAACCAGCTAATTTTGTCCTCAGTTTCCATGGTGGCCCTCCATGGGTTAGCCCAGATGGGCACCATATAGGCACCATGATGGGCACCATATAGGGCCCACTTGGGTAATCCCATGTGGGGCCCACATGAGACAGTTTACCTGGGTTTATGATGGGCCCTTGATAGGCACCATACAGAGCCCATTTGGGTAATCCCATGTGGGGCCCATAGGAGATTGCTTACATGGGTTAATGATGGGACCCAGCTCTGTTCTATGTGGGTCTTAAATGGGTCACAAAAGGCATATATGTGGGCTAACTTTTTTTTTTTAATTTGGGTTACCTTATTTTACAGTAAACCCCTAAATACAAAATATTACATTTAACACACTAAAGTACAGTAAAATGTGAAATGTATTGATTCAATAAAGAGGCCAGTAGTTCATACTTTCATTTATTTTTGAACTTTTTAAAACTCAAAACACAAACATTCTTTTAAACACAACTTTTAAATATAACAATGCAACAGTGCACCTCTTCAGTCTTCTGTCACTCTCCCAGTGGCCCTTTAAAAAGATAAATTAAATATTAGCAAAATATATTTAAAATTGCAAGCTGCATGTCAAGCAATGGTGTAGGCTACACCTACTACACAGATTATAGCATAGCTATGGTGTAGGTTTGAAAAAAGTAGTATAAATTGGGCTTAATTTGCAAAACATTCAATTAACAATTTGCATATATATATTTTTAATTCATACAGAAATAATTAGTTAATTATCAACGTATTTACAAAACATGACTATACCTACATAGAGGATTAATAATTGCTGTTAATTTTTGTCTGCTTTGTAGATTAAGTAATAAAACAATTTACAAGTTATCAGATGTTGAAGTAATTTTACGTTTACAAAACATGACTATACATTCACAAATTATTAAGTAACATGATGAAAATTTACAAATCTGTCATAAGTTACTTAAAAAAAATAGCATCATGAAATAAACAGATCCTTAATAGTTAATAGATACTAGTCAATGTATTATAAATCACTTAGATGTCAAAATTGCACTATTCTCTCAAACATTATAAATAAATGTAAAACTATTTTTGAATCCCTTAATATAAAATGGAAACTACTCGTCAGTTTTTAATGTTTTAAAAACCTTCCAGTTACTAATTTTTTGTATGCATTTATATTCCACACAGAAATGGAAACCATAACATTTGAAAAACATTTAAAACTTATGAGTAGTTGCTGTCTTTTAAGGTAACTCGAGATTTGTAAATCATTACCATATTACTTTTTCATTTGTGAATGTATAGTCATGTTTTGCAAATGACTTCATCTAATAAATTCTAAATTATTTAGAACTTAATCTACAAAACATAGATAAAATAAAATATTAACAAATATCACTTATAATAACCTATGAATTCAGTAAATGTAAATCTATGAATGCAGTAAAATGTTTTGTAAATGATTATCATCAATTCATCATTAACTTATTACTTGTAAATTATTTGTAAATTAACAAAATATACAATGATTACCATATCACATTAATCCCTTATGAATGTTTTGTAAATGATTAATTCATCATTAAGTAATCACCTATAAATGAGTTGCAACTGAACGTGATTATAAAGTGTTACCAATTAGGATATATTTCATTTTGCATCTCTTACCCATTTTGCTCTCCAGCACGTGCCCTCGCATTTCTGTAACCCCCCCTGTCTCTGGCGCCAATCAGCCACTTTGACACAGCCTTTTCTGCGTCTTTTCTGGTGATCTGGTTTGTGAGGGCATTTTTCTTCAAGCTCCCTGTTAAAAACATATACATAAAGATCATAATTAAGTATTTGCATCAAAGCAGGAGTTATCTGTTTTTCACTAAACAATGGTATCAAATAAAATATTTACATGTTTGTGTGTATATGTTAAATATAAACACAGATTTAACATATACACACATACATACAAACACACAGTTGTTGCCAAAATTCCCAAGTGAAGCAAGGGAATGTTCTCAATTATTATTATTATTTATTATTATTTACTCATATTATTTTACGACGGTGATTGGTTGGAACACTGTTTGTTTTTCTGTGGAATGGTTGGTAGCACCGTTTTTTTGGCACATCTCGGACCCTAGGCTGACCACAGAGACGCAGTTTTTTATAGCCGATTTATGGGGCAGGCAGCGAGCGGATCGTGAAGAAAGGTCAGCTGAATGTGACACTTTATGTTTCAGCCTAGAATCGCTGATACAGCCTTTAATCTGGCAAAGATGAATACTTGTGGTAAACATACCATACATGACCTCAAAGAGTCTGAGCCCCCCGAACTCCCGCTTTCCATGGCGCCCGACAAAATTGTACTCCCTAGATAAGGAGTGATCCAAAAGGAAGGTCATCATTCTCCTTGTAGCTTCATCCACAGTGCTCCCTCCAATATCTGCCACCACGGCAACCTAATAAAAAACAAGATCATCATTACATATGGGAACACATATGATATATAATTGTCCTATAAAGCTGGAAACAGAAAAACTCCTTATATTCAGGTGTGCAGAATTATTATTGCTTGATGAAGGGTCTCAGAATGCCATATAATTCAATATATGGGTGTAAAAATGCCCTGTAAAAAATGTAGCTTTTAAATGTCACAATCGTTAAGTAACATAACACTGTTGCTTTCCAGTATATCAGTGTAAACGCAAATAAATTTATTTTATACGATAGCTCACCAAACAAGAGAAAAAAAAAACAAAAAACAGAAGGGTCTACATACTACTTCTTTGTGGATGGTGGGGTCTGCCAATTTCAGCTCCATTTCTTCAACATCTGACACAGTTTTTAGGGGGAAATGGATTTCCTGGGGTAGCACCGCAACAGTGTTTCCATCTCGCTGCGTAAGGAGTGACTGTATAATCTTTCCATGAACCCTCTGCGTCTCCTTAATTTCCTCCAGGAGGGATAGAAGGCGTGTAAACATGCCATCCCTAAATGCAGAATTGTTGGTTCCGTGCTGAAGTCTGTGGTCCGGTAAAACAGCTGGAGGTGTTGAAGGGGGACGGGGCTGGACAAATGGACGGATGTTGAGAGCCTGAGGAGCCTCTGGTTGGCAGATCTCTGGAACCGGGGGAAGTAAAGGAACAGTAGATGGGGGACGATCATGGCCAGCACCATCTGAGTCCTCATCTGAGCTTGACAGAATCACTGCCCTTGAAATACACAAAATGTAAAGTATAATTATATTGTTTTAGAAGTTTAATTTCAGGGCCGTATATATACACACGAATCGAACACGATTTTCAGCTCGATTTGGTGTAGCTTAATTGCCGCTCCAGCTGAACGCACGTGATGGAGATTTACTACTAATCAAAGTACCGGCTTCATTGACTAAACGCGCCTCACAATCGCATTTGATTTATCGCGCAGCCCCATATATATACAACTTCCTCCTTTACTGCCTTGCTGATATTTACTCGTCCTGGTGGCCAGTAACAAGCATCTTCCTCAGGTCCTGTAAACCACTTGCAGGGCACAACAGCTACACCTCCACCGTCCAAAAAATCCACAATTGCAAATGGCATCATGCTGGAAAAACGCAAAACAAGCAGGCTAGTGCAGTTGTGGCAATGCCACATAACCTGTCTTATATGGCAAGAGGACCATTTTTCTCCTCAATTCTTCAATCGGTACAGTATGCAAGTCTTTGGATAATTTTGAAACGAAGTGAATTCCAAGGCATGCAGAGTCAATTGGGTAGCTGAAAAAAGTGTCATATTTCTCAAAGATATTACACAGTACCTTTACAGAGTCACAAGAAAGCAAAATGTTTCTCACAATCAGAATTCTCCCCCCTACTGAGAAACAGTTATCGCCTTTACAGCAAGAAACAAATGTCTGTCCATCTATGTACTGCTGGCATGCTCTTAGTTCATTAGTCACTGGTCCAGATAGATGTGGCTGTTTAAGGTGAGAGGAAATGGATGTTTTCTTCCGTTTTGCCAAAGTCTGCTTTTCATGGATGCGCCTGACAATTTGCTGCACAGGATTTTGGGGTCTCCGTACAATTTTTTTAAGTTTACCTAAAAACGTCTCAAAGGGGAAGCAGGAAATGCTATCCAGAGGGCCAAATTTCCGTGCATCTTGAGCAATGTGTATCAAAGAATGTACATTATATCCAACATATTCAGAACCATAAATCAAGCCGAAATCTTTCACAAAGAGTTTTAAAATATCTTCAGCAAAGTCACAGTTTTCAGTGCACAAATCTGGGCTTAGAAGAATTCTCATAGATACAGACAAAAGCATAAAATGATTATACATTACACTGGATATATTATTTAATAGGGCAAGAGGGCCAGTGTAAAGCAAAAACTGCCTCAGTTCAGTAGCTTTCCACATGCTAATTTCTAAGATAGACCTAGGTTTCCTTGCAAAATTACGAGGTAAGTACTGCCTGACCGAAGCTAGGTATGCTGAAATTACATTGAGAATTTGAAAAGATTGTCTGCATTTTAACGGTCCTTTTAACCAAAAGAAAAATCAGCCTGCGCATCACTCCCAAACACACAAGGTGCATATAGTCAAGCACAAAACCTGAAACTAATGCCAGTCCTCCTAACTCAATGAGCGGCGAGACCCCTAACTGGTGATCTTCATAGACCATCTCTCTAAATTTTTCATCTGTCCTTTGCTCAGATGTCAACTCAGGAAAACACAATCTTCTGTTAAGATATACACCTTTTTGAGTGCAGCGCTCACATGCATAATAGCCATTGTGACCCTTTACACATTTGAGGAAAGCACGTGCTGGGGCATCACAAATAAATGCATCTGGAACAGTAACTCTGAAATGTACAGCATTATGGTGAATACCCTCATGTATAACAGCTTTAAAATCCTGAATAAATTCATTCAAATATTCTTGTAGATTAGATGGTTTGGTCACACCAGAGTACAATCCAATCATGAAGACATTCGAATTTGGGATCTCCTTTATCCTAGCCAAAATAGGCCACAAGCTCAGAGTGGTGCTGCGGAATAAGGGCAGACCATCGATATTAATTCTAAGCGTAAGTGAGTCTGTCAGATCTCTCAGATCAAAATCTAAGGATGCCAATTCTGCCACAACTGAATTCCTGATTCCAAAATGATAGTATGATCCCCCTGCTACATTTTTCACATTACACTTGCGTTCTGTGCACATCAAAGTTCTAGCATCCAGTGGCACATTTAGGCCTTTTTGTTTTAGAATTTTCAAAAGCGCAGACAATGCATTTTGGGATATATTGTATTCTGCAGCCCACTCTGCAAGTTCATCAGCGTCATCTAGTTGAATCTCAGAAGCATTCTCAATCTCATCCTCTGAATCTGAACAGTCCAAGTCAGTGTCAGTGTAATCATTTTCAAAATCATTGAAGCTTTTAAAATCCACAGCATCATAAAAAATGTCTGTGGCACATTCATTTTCTGTGTTCTGTAAAACATCCTCGACTGAATCCTCAAAAACATCCTCCAGTGGTTCACCATAGTCAAAATCCAGTGCTTGTTGGTTAATCTGCTCTGAAACAACACGGAAATGTTCAGCCACTTTTGCTGCTATTTTCCTTCTTTTTGTTCTTACACACTGCTCCATTACTTTCTATAAGAAAACAAAGAAGTATTACTTACAAACAGTTAATTCTCTATTTGAGGCAAAACATTAGTTTCGTTATAACTATTTTATATGGTTTCTAATTACATTACAAATTTTGATCTAATATGAGAAATATGGAAATATATTTAGTGTTTTATGCAATGCTACAATTATATATTGTATTAGTTATATATATATATATATATATATATATATATATATATATATATATATATAACGAATTTGTACTTCTTTTAGAAAGTGATGTTGACTACACATTAATACCCAAATATTCGTATAATAGTGTACGTTATTCTATTAAACTATTATATTATTAAACTGCCAATCACTGTAATGGTCAAGCGGTTGGCTACAACTTCATCCATCAAAACTTGACTGGCTTTTGGCTGGCTTGTTTCATTAACAATCAATATTTCGCTGAAACCCGACCTTTTTGCATTCACAAAATTATGTATAGTTCACGGTAGTTGGTTGAATATTTTCATTAAAAAAAATGTATGCAACGCTCAGCCACGCCTAGACGGCCCGCTTGCGGATTAAGGCCGCGTCGGCCATTTAAATTTGAATCGTTGCAGGTGTGCTCACACTCATAAAACAAAAACATGTTTGAATTTTTAAGAAATGGCGTGACACGGTGCAGTCCGATGTGCTTTACTTAAACTTAATCTTGAAATTGGCAAAAAATATACTTACAATAGTTTTTGTGCAACCGTTAATCTTGCATATCACATTTAGTGGCGTGACCATTCTCTAGCTCGAACAATTTTTACAGTAATAGCCTGTATTTTGCCTAGTTCTGTGCTTAAAAGTAAACGAGAACAGGCAAGATTTAACAGTTTTCATTGAAAATACCGAAAACATATTTTTGGGCATTTGATGTGCATTGCAGGTACATAGGACGGACAATCTAAGCCTCAACTCGAACAATTTGTGATAATTCACAGTTTCTGAGTCATGTGTTATATGATAATACTTGTAGAATAATTTCTATCGTTTTTGGGAGACAAAAAACGGCGCTCGTCTAACTTAGCCTTGTCAACACATTATAACGAAACAACAAACTAAACTAATGCTTTTTTTAATATAGCATGTCGTGGAAACCAATTATTTTTAAGCTTTTATAATGTGCAAGTTACCTCTTACCTTAAATAGTTCCAGCTGTCAGCGATATCTTATCTTTCTCACACGGTGATGGACAAAAGTGGCGCGCAGCAGGTGGGGGATGGGTAATGCTGATTGAGATCTCGCGATGAAGTTAAGAGGGTGGGGTCATTGCTAATGCCAATTGCTGCGTGAGTTCCTTGACCGCATTCTTTTTTCAAATTGTGGGTCCTTGATCTTTTTAAACAACAAAAAATTCATATTTAAATATTTTTTATAAATTAAAAAAAAGTATATATGCGATTTGTCGGGAGGTGGGGGGGAGAGGATCCCCCCTCTCTGGTTTAAAAATCCCTAATGTTACCTCTGCAAAATTACTTTAATCCCGGTGGATAAAATGTATCCACCGGCTAACACCATAGTTGTTAATGCTTATTTTAAAATAGATTATTTAAAATGCCTAACAATTATATATTTAAAAATATATTTATGAGAAACACTGCTGAAGCAAACAGCAATAAAACCAGAAATGGATTGCAGCTCCCGCTCCAATGTCCGCTATGACAAGAGAGATGACAATGCAGCAATCCTCTTCCAGTGGGCTTCCGCGCACGTCTTTTCGAAATGTCACCAGCACCAACGGTCAATTTCAATGTTAAACATACAAAAACACAACTAGCAACTTTTGCGTCCGCAGTAAAAGTTGTAAAAAAAATATGTTCAAAGTTATACTATGCTTTATGACATTACACAAAAAAATGCAATAAAACAAAAATAAACATTTTACTCAAACAAAAAGCAAATAAATATAAACAAATATATATATGCAGCCATGGAAAAAAATAAGAGGCCACAAATTATCTGTTATATATATATATATATATATATATATATATATATATATATATATATATATATATATAGTACAATTTTAAGTAGGATGTTGTATTTGATTTTAATCATCTTTGCACTTGTGTATTTAATAAAATATGCACATATCTCCCCATGTAGCTCATTACCCAAATGGGAACCACATGGGTGAGCCCAGGTTCTTAGCTGAGTTACCCAAGTGGGGCCCAGATAAGATGCCCGTCTGGGTTCACCTGAGTTCACCCATGTGGGTCCTAGCTGAGTCACCCAATTGGGCCCCAGATAAGATGCCCACCTGGGTTCACCTGAGTTCACCCATGTGGGTCCCAGCTGGGTCACCCAATTGGGCCCCAGATAGGATGCCCACCTGGGTTCACCTGAGTTCACCCATGTGGGTCCCAGCTGGGTCACCCAAGTGGGCCCCAGATAAGATGCCCACCTTGGGTTCACCCATGTGGGTCTTAGCTGGGTCACCCAATTGGGCCCCAGATAAGATGCCCACCTGGGTTCACCTGAGTTCACCCTTGTGGGTCCCAGCTGGGTCACCCAAGTGGGCCCCAGATAAGATGCCCACCTTGGGTTCACCCATGTGGGTCCCAGCTGGGTCACCCAAGTGGGCCCCAGATAAGATGCCCACCTGGGTTCACCTGAGTTCACCCTTGTGGGTCCCAGCTGGGTCACCCAAGTGGGCCCCAGATAAGATGCCCACCTTGGGTTCACCCATGTGGGTCTTAGCTGGGTCACCCAAGTGGGCCCCAGATAAGATGCCCACCTTGGGTTCACCCATGTGGGTCTTAGCTGGGTCACCCAAGTGGGCCCCATATAAGATGCCCATTTAGAGCCCATGCCCACTCTGTACCCATGTAGCCCATCTGAAACCCATGTGGGCCCCACATTACTGTGTTTGCTGGGTATTCTTGATGTTGTTTACTTTGTTATCATTAATTTGGCGAAGAAAATAAGTAAAACATTTACTCAAAATTATCATGATTAGTTATTACAAGTCAATAATAAATAAATAAATAAATAGATTAAAAAAATACATGAATAAATGCGTCGAGTGGAAATTTCTCGCCTGATGAATGTCTATATAGATTATCAATCATTTCCTGTCAGACAGAGAGTTATTTCCTTTACCATTCTAGGACATATGTAAACGAGTATATATTAGTCAAAATTATAAACAACATTAAAAACAGCTCAAGCGTCTGTGTTTTTTGGAGTTAAGTTTTCCCTCACAGGAGGCGGAACCACCGGCTGGAGATTGAGAACAGCTCAGTACAGTCTCTGAGCTGTAGCTCTCGTTCGACACTGTTTGGAAACTATACGTTCATTTTTTACATTAAATGAGTTAGAAATAGTCAAGACGTCGATTAAAAGCAATTAACGTTACGTACATCCAGAGGCTGTGAACATGTGTGCTGTGTTTGCCGTCCAGCGAACCTTGGGAAATCTCATATCTGCAAAGCCCTCTTAACGTGGATCCGTGGATATCATTACCATCTTTTCTTCAGGATGTCGTCAATGTTTGGTAAAGCAAGGACTTGCAGTGTAGTGACAGTTCCTGAACACGAGCCTTCGGAGGTGAATATTGTGATTTTAGGAGCAAGGGGATCAGGAAAGTCAGGTAAATCCACCGATTATGATCATTTGTTTGATTATTTAAATGTTTATTTATCATCTTTAAATCTAGGCGTTTATACCTCTTGCCATTTGGTTATCATCTAGTTAAATCTGATTTATTTTATATCTTAGTAACACTTTTGTAAAGTTGTTCATGATTATGTTAGCTCTTGTATAGGTCAATGAAGAAAAAGGGATTTCAAGTTATTTTTTATTAGTTTAAATGGAGAAATCTAATTATTATAATTATTATACATATGTGTATTGCACCATAGAGTAGATGAGCATATACTACATAATGACAATTTAATGTCCATTTAATAAGTGATTTCAAACTATTACTCCTTTATATCATCATTTCATGTTTTTTTTTAGTCCCAGGAGTGAATTACAATGTAATAGATATACTATTATTTTATATAATAAATGTACACTGTGTTTTAGAGCATTAAGCGGGAGGGTCAGTGTAATTCATTGTGTTTTTTTTTAAAAGACACCAGAATATTTCATATTTCAAGCTATTTGTTCTCAGAGGGCAATGTTCAAAGCGATGTAATCTCTTTATTTCCTGCCAAGATTATTTGTTTTGTGGCTGAAAATATTTCTGAATTGTGACTCACTGGAAGTTTGTCTAAACCCGCAGCCCTTACTGTCAAATTCTTGACGAAGCGTTTCATCAGTGAATATGACCCAAGCCTTGGTGAGTTTCCTAAATTTTACTCCCATCATCATCATCACCTTAACTGTAACCAAATTTCAGCGTTGTGGAAGTTCAATGTAAAAAGGAGGAGATTTAGATGCCTATTTGATATTGTGATGAAACTCCACAGCATAAGATGTTCATGTTACTTGTACATTATTGTTTTGAAGAAAATTGTGTTGAAATGTTGATGTGTTGTTAGAACAACAGGTTTGAGTAGGTGTATAACGCGACCTTTGGAAGATGTCGTGCATTGGTGACTGAACAATTTTTATTGTCACAGATATTTGTGTAATAAACACTCACTGGCAACTTAAGTACACGTAGGGAAGAAATGTGATTTAAGTGATTGAAAGTGGCATGGGTATGGTCAGAATTTGGCATTAATAACTCTAAAAGCATGGACGCATCCTGCTTTGTATTAACTTTTCAGGCTGCTGCTGGTGATGGTGTAAGGGTTTGGTGGATATTTTCTTGGCTCACTTTGGGCCCATTAGTACCAACTGAGCATTGTGTCAATGCCACATCCTCCTTGAGTGTTGTTGCTGACCATGTCCATCCCTTTAACACCACAGTGTAGCCATCGTCCACCAGAATAATGGCATAATGAATTATTTTTTATTTATTTTTATTTATATTGGGTTTATGTTTCCAATAACAGAAGACACTTATACCTCTGAAGAAGTTGTGGATCAGCAGCCAGTACTTGTGAAAGTGATGGACACCGCAGACCAGGTACTTTTTGACATCTCTCTTTTTGGACCATGAAAGGCATCATTTAACCATAAATAATTAAAACAATCTCATTACTTTTTCTCGTACTAATTCTCAAAGTGTGGAAGTTCTGCTAGTTGTAGATGGGATCCTACTAGTGGTACTTACTTTACTTTATTAGTAACTTTATTAATTAAAGTTTACTTTAATGAATTAGAAATGTATTAAGAATAGATTAAAAATGTAGTGTATTTTGTGGGTATAAACATATATCTTCTGGCCTCCTTTTGGTCCTGTACTGTCCATTCCAGTCCTGTTCAAGGATTTCCTTCTCCCGGCTAATGCTCTCTCTCTCTCTGACTCTGGAGGTTTTCAGGACCTTGAGGATTGGCCACTTATGGACTTTTTTGAGACTTCATGTCTTAGTTTTTGCTGGTGGAGTAGTTTTGCTTTTTTCCTTTGTGGATTTATTATTTTTTGAATTAACATAGTGTCACGTTCATAATAAAGTTTGGGCACCCTGTGAAGTTTCATGGTTTTCCTTTATAAATCATTGGTTGGCAATGATGGAAGAAATGATGTTCTTGGTCTGCCACTTCCAGCCTTAACTATAACCGTGCTTCTTGTCTTCCAATTCCTCACAATTATCCTCACATAATCTTTTTTAGTTTCAAGACAGCTTTCTTTATCCTTCCCCTAAACCATGATGTTTAACAATCATTATTTTTAGCTAATCTGAGAGTTGTTTTGAGGCCTCCATTTTGCCACTCTTTAGAGAAGATGCAAAGGGGAGAAATACCTTCTTTAAATACGTTCTCATGATTCGATTCACCTGTTTATGCAGATCAAGGGTCACCAAGCTTCTCAATAACATGAGAAGGATGCCTAAATTTATGCACATTTATGCACAATAATTTTTGCACACTTTGCATAAATCATATAAACTTTATTTCACTTGTCAAATATTACTGTGTTGTCTCCTATATGATATATTTATCTGAAATTTCTTATCCAGACAAAAAATAGCATCAATGATGGTTTATAATATGCTGTTAGTAATAAACAATGCATTTTTTATTCAAAGCTGTAAGATTGTGTAAGAAGCAACTTAAGTAAATGATGAGGTGAGCTATTATAAATATATATATATATATATATACTTATACTGATATATATACGTATATATATATAGCACTTTATGTACATCATGCAAATGCAGCAGAAAACACAAACAACAATAGACACAAAAACAAAAGAGGCGTAACTATAAGTAAAAACATATTTTTATCTTTTTATTTTTTCTGATTTGTTCTTGATTGAGGAAACGGAACTGTGTGCAAACCAGTCTATGATTATTCACATGCAGGATGGCCCAATGAACTGCGAGCGATATTTAAGCTGGGCCAATGCCTTCATCGTCGTCTACAGCATCAACAGCAGGCACAGCTTTGAGCTCTGTCTACAGTATTTACAGACTCTTAGTATTTACTTTAAAGGCCTGCAACCAGAAGCTCCCGTCATTCTTCTGGGCAACAAATTGGATATGGAAAGATACAGGTGAGTGGCACGTCATTTGTGGCATACATGAAAGTGTGAAAGTAAAAGTGAAGGCCTGGCATAGAATGAAACATATTATGAAATTGTGCACTGCATTTATCTAAGGGCACACACTTGGGTAACAACATGCAAAAACTCATAATCAGTTCTGGTGTTGGGAATTGATGGCCAGTCCATAGTACCAATGCCTTCGTGGTACAAGAACTGTTGACTCACTGCTGCCACTTGAGCTGGAGCATTGTCTTGCATTAGGAGTATAAAGGCATATGGTCCCAAAAGGGTCTAAGGGTCTTATCTTGTGACCTAATGGCAGTTAAGCTACCTCTGGCTATGCAACCCACACCATTACTGACCCATTTCCAAACCAGTCATGCTGGAGGATATGGCATGCAGCAGTACTCCAAGGCATCTCCAGATTCTCACATGTGCTCAGTGTAAATCTGCTTTCATTTGTGAGGAGCACAGAGCAAATGTCCTGGATGGTGTTGGGCTGTAATGTTATGAATATTGAGCTTTTCATTTAGTTTCTCAGAAAACACAGATTTCCTGTTAGTCACATTTCTACCCAAGCACTCGGCGAAGCGGAGCATTTACCATAAATACCTGTAGAAATGTCCATGTGTTGGTTTAACTTGTGAAAATATGAACTGTGACTAGCTGTAATTAAAATAAATATGTCTAGTGCCATCGCTGATTGTTTACATTTGAATCTTTCACGATCTCTGGATGTTTAAGTAAGGAAGTGATCAGTCCTGGAAATGACCATTTACTGCGTTTTTGTTTTGCTGAAGTTATACAAGCACAGTGCTTGATTTATGGGCTCTAAACATGCAACAGCTAAACTTGGTCAAGACCATCTATTTGCGGAAAGAAAGACTTCATTTGATTATTTTAACTACTCTTTTCTCTTTTTTGTCCTCTGCTGGGATCTCCATGGATTTATCATTTCTTCCCTCTTTTTGAAAAGTTTTTTGTTATTGTAGTTGTGTGCATTCTTTATCAATATCAATTTACTATTAGCGACTCTCGAGGCATGGTGTATGTACACAGAAGCATGGACAATTTATTTAATTATAAAGCAGATAAAAGATGCATTTTTGTTACATAACCTCATAGTCCCATTGCTCTGCTCTTTTTGTGTACCTTCAGTGAGAGCGATCACCTATCTTAAAGTGCTTTTTTGAGATCACAAAAAGGCATTTTGTACACCCGCAAGCTACATTTTGTGAATAAATTGTTCTTCTCACAAAGAATTTTTTTTTGATTGAACAAGAATCAATTTTCAGTGTAAAATCTGTTTGTGTGTGTGCGCAGACGGTCTTGTTTGCTCTCACATTGATGCGCTCGCTTGAAATAAACAAGTTACAAACTGCCACAATTCCAGCCAATAGGAGAGTCTTCTATATTCTATTTGGCTGGTCTGTAAACCAATCACACTCTTCTCTCAGCAGAAGCAGACAAGAAAAAGTTTTTAATTTCATTTTTTGTATTAATAATTCAAGGTACAGTACAATTGTACTCAGGGAAATATAGAAACATTAAACAATGAAATTAATATTAAAAGATACAGTACAGAAGAAATGTCAAAAGTGAAAAAAAGTTTTACTCTATGGATCTTAGTCTTAAAAGGATAAGTACCTTGATCGCAAATAACCAACTTAGCTTGTGGATAAGAATAAACAAACCAGTAAAAGACTCTGAGGGGCGCTTGTTTCCTCACTCCAGTCCATGGTGTCCTCGACCATCCACTGCATCTACGATCCTGTTATGAGCTGGGAGGTGTCAAGACCTCTCCCAGTTATAGGGTTAAACAGATTGAACTCAAATGCAGAGTAGCAATAAGTGAGTTAGAAGATAAGATAAGATGAAGCAAAGCTAATAAAAAGCCCTTAACAGGGAAAACCTTACTAAACTTATAGCAAAATAACTCATAACAGAATTGGGCAGATGACTCTTGAGGCAGAAACAGGAAAATGAGCTCAGAACATCAACATAAACTAGCCTTTCGTGGAAAGGGAGAGAAAGTATAAAGGGAGGCCAAACAAGGGTCAGTGAAGCAAATACGAGAGGCTCAGATGAAAGTATTGAGAGAAAATGAGCCCTGCGGAATACTGACATAAAAAGAAAGGAAGAAAAAAGGTCATGGATATAACAGGTCCTCACTGTTGTCCATTTCTTTGTGCTTCTTCAAAATAGCACATCTTGAAACCCCAGTCTGCTTTGAAATCGTTGTCTGGGAGAGACTTTGTTGATGCAGAATAACTACCTTGTGTCTTGTTGCTGTGCTCAATCTAGCCATGACATCTTTCCCAACCTCGCAGCAGAGTTTAGTTGTTCCATACACAATTTCCTACAAAGCTGTTTCTGTTTTGATGATAATTAGCAAATTTTTGGTATAATAAGAAAATCCGCAATCTACAATTCCGCAATTTCCCTGACTTTGTTTAAGTGCACCTATGAAAATTGATGCTGGTTTGAAGAGAAAAGGCCGAAACACCAAATATTGATTTGATTTAGATTTATTATAATTATTAAACTTACTTTTCTTGCGCGTATGTCTCAGTATCTCATAATTATGATCGTTTGATTTCTTTTAGATCAGATGAGTGACATTATTTTTACTCTTGTCTCGCTTTCAGACAGGTGAGCAAGGCAGACGGAGCTGCCCTGGCGCTTCGCTTCGGTTGCCAGTTCTTTGAAGTCTCTGCTTGTCTGGACTTCCTTTCTGTGAAGCACATCTTCCATGAAGCCGTTCGAGAAGTGAGACGAGAGACTGAGAGAAGCATCCGCCCGCTCTTCATAAGTGAAGACAAATCTGCCCTCACGCTTTCCTCTGCGCCCCCCCTCGCCGCATGCATTAAAGAGCTGCCCACCCCAGCTACTGCAAAGCTCGTCACTGTGAAGTCCTCACGGGCTCAGAGCAAACGCAGAGCCCCCACCCTGACACTTCTCAAGGGATTTAAAATCTTCTGAAGAAATTGCACCCTCTGCTGGCGGGACATGCAAACACTATTATTTTAGTTGCGGATTAACGGTGTCCATTAGAAGATAGGGAACAAAATACAACCATTTTGGGTTTTATGTGCTACAGATGTCTCCTACCTGCACTGCAGGGAACATGTTAAACTGGTCAAGAGTGAAAGGGACCGCTAACTTCTTCTGAACATAATGACTGATTCAAATCTTAGATATACAAATGGAGCTGACTGGCTTTGACCAAAGCCTGCTTTACAGCTGACTTTATTTAACCTTTTGCTACCTATTTTTCTAATTAAAACCCAAGGTGTATTTGGATTTTCATGTCTGAACTGCTGAAATGACACAATGTATGTTTTATATCTATACTTAATTCTATACTAAGCAGCTAAGACAAGGTGGACGATGCTTATGATACACTGCGCAAGTAATTAAAAAAATATGTCTTTTCTTGCCGTCTAGGTAAGAAGCATGAAATTCCAGCCAATTCAGAAATACTTAAGTGCTTTTTATTCATTTACAGTTGTGCTCATAAGTGATGTCTTGGCCATTTTTCAGAAAATATCAATGATAACATAACTTTTTTTCTACTCATACTTTGTGGTTGAGTGAATGCATTAATCAGAAACTTTGCAAATAACCCTGCTCAAAAGTTTATTTAGCTCTTAATATTTGGTATTGCCCCCATTAACATCAATGAAGTCTCTTGAGGTAGTTGTCAATGAGGTTCTTTATCTTCTCAGTTGGTAAAGCCCCCATTCTTTATGGCAAAAAGCCTCCAACTCTTGAAAATTCTTGCATGAATGGTACGTTTGAGTTCCCCCCAGAGTGATTCAATGATATTGAGGTCAGGAGACTGAGATGGTCACTCCAGAACCTTCACTTTGTTTTGGTTCAACCAATGACAAGTGGACTTGTGTTTTGGATTGTTGTCGTGTTGGAATGTTCAGTAACGTCCCATGAGCGGGTTCCGGGCTGATGAGTGCACATTTTCCTATGGTATCCTTTGAAAACACGCTGCATTCATCTTCCCATTAATTTTGACCTAAGTCCCCTTGACTTTGGATCTCACATCCCCAGAACATCAGTGACCCACCTCCGTGTTTTACAGTGGAGATGGAGTTTTGTTCATCATTGACATGGTTTGCTCCTCTCCAAATGTAGTTTTTTTGTTGTGTCCAAAATGTTTTGGCTCCAAAAAACTTTCCTCCAGAGGTCTCTGTCTGCTCTCAAAAAGAACATGATAAGTGGAGCTCCATCTCTGACAGGATATGTGTGACCTTCCCTTGAAATCTTCTACAAAAAAAAAAAAAGCCCCAAGCACTAAGTTCCATTTTCACCATTTCCACTTTTTGGTGCATTCTCAAGAGGTGTCCCAATTCTCTTTTTAATGAAGTGGAAGGGCTTAGTGATTTCTTAGATCCAAAGAGACCCACTCATGTGAGTAATTTTGTCATTTATTAAAGTTTTTAAATTACAAAAACTATTATTTTATCTACTCTATTGTATTTTATTATGTTATATCCCATGTTGATGTCCATGAGGGTCATTTATTCCACAGAAAATACAGGAATAGGCTTGTGTTGTGCATAATGGTAAACAAATTTCCAGGATTGAGGTTGTGTAGGGGTATCTTCTGCCCTTTTCTTTAGCACCTATTTTCAGTGGCTCAGTAAAGGCATAGGGGAAGGGCTAAGGGGTTGGAGTAAGTGGTATAAACTGAACAAAACCTAAACCTAATAACCTAACCTAAACCTAAACCTAATAACTAGAGCTTAACCTGCTAATCTGCTTCCTCCATTCATGAGGCTTTTGAAGAAGTCAAATATCTGCATATTCTGGAATTAATTTTGTGGCTTTTGAAATCGACAGAAAATGGATCATCTGGTAACCCATACAAATCACAGTTGAGTTTAATTTATTTAATTTTAAGCGAACACTGAAAATAAAGCACTGCCCTCTACAGGACAATTCAAGGGGAAAAAGCTTTTCCCAAGCGTTTTTTTACAATGATTATTCATCAAAAAGGAAAACAAAGTGGTTTTTGTGCAGCCTAAAAACATTTTTAGTCTATACCAGTTACATTATACACATACTTTATATTTTGTACAAACAACAACAGACAAATAGAGATCGGTTTATAGAGAAAAGGTTACAAAGAGATTTGCAATGAGTAAAATAAGCATTTGACCAACTATGAATTCGCAAGATGTCTGGCTCCATATGTCTTGTACCCAGGTAATAAGCTGTGATTAGAAGCCACTCTTAACGGGAGCATCACAGATACTTATCATTCAGTTGAGGAACTCCATCGTTAAGCATGGTGGTGGAAACATAATTTTAATGGGGACTAGGCCTTGCACAGTCAAGTCTTGGGTGAAAACCTCTTTCTCTCAGCTAGAGCTTTGGAAATCTTTCATAGATGGGTATCCCTGCATAACAATGACCCGAAATACACTGCCGAGTTAAACTGGTGCGATGTTCCATGAAACTGAACTGAAGTGTCCTCCCTCCCCACTGTACTGCACTCACATTGCACTTTATGTTCTGAGGCATCTGTTTTAATATAAACAGGAAGGGATGTGCTCTCCAAAACGAGTACTACGAGGGTTCTGCTGGTGTGCACTTCAGGCAAATGGGGGGAACACCCCATGGACGCCAGTCTATCACACACATTCACTCTCTAAGGGGAATTTAGATTAAAGAGTTACCTGAATAATTCCGGAGGAATTTCACACAAGCGTTGTGATAATTCATTATTATGAAGATGCCACCGGGAGCAAGGTTTTAGAAGGTGTAATAGAAAATGCTTCTTTTTAGCTTTAAAACACGTAGAATGCTAAAGAGCTAACAAACTGCATAGAGAGAGAGAGAGAGTCAATGGAGTAAGAGGTGGAGGGGGGGGGGGAATCCTGAGAGAGAACAGACTGCTGCATGCCTCTCCCTTAGAAAAAATAGAAGAGACCCCATGTATGTCAGTCAACTTCTTTTAAAGATGC
>SRMA01024134.1:207216-377063 GCA_007224835.1 Danionella cerebrum | reverse complement strand
AAGGTTTGCATTTACATATTTTCATGCAAATAAAATAAGATTTTATATAAAATAATGAAAAAAAACTGTTTTAAGTTTTTTTTTTGAGTTAAGAAAATGTTGAACTTTAGATTATTTAAAATTAAAGCTAATTGTTAGTTTTAATTCGCTCCCTCTCAGGGTCACAGGGGTCTGTAGCTCACATTGGGCAGGGGTACACCCTGGACAGGATGCCAGTCCATCATTCACTCACACAATCATTTATAGATTGTTCTATTAACCTGACGCACATTTTTGGCGGGAAACCGGGAGGAAACCAACGTAAGCACAGGGAGAACATGCAAACTCCTTCCAAGCTAGCCTAGAACCAGCAACTTTCTAACTGGAAGGCCACAGTTCTACCCACTACACCATCCTTTTGTTAGATTTCTCTTTATAAAATATACTTTCAAACGGTAATACTTTAGTAAAGGCACTGCACGTAAAAAGTTATCTACCATAACCTTGCCTTCTCTGCTTCCCAGTGTTTCACATCTGCCCCCTGCTGGTTGACCACGAGGCATCACATATGGGTCCGGATGCTGCTGGGTAAAACATAGAGCCAGGAGAACATAAAGTAGTGTTGCAGGGATGAAATGCTGGAGTGTTCGAGGTTTGCATCTTCACAAAACTTCCTTCAACTTGTGCCAGAAAGAGCCTGGGCTCTGAGCCAGTGAGAGATGGAGATGCAGGAGCTTGAGGGATTTGCTCTGGGATTCTGAACAGATGCACTCAAAAACTGATTGGTAACATTATATTTTTGGATTTCACTCTGACCCATATTTAGTAATCGAACAATAGAGACGTAAAAATGAATCTGGTTGGGAAGCCTGATCGACTGGATGTCCTGGGTTGAACTAATAGTGTATTATTTTACTTTTACAGCGCATCTAGAAAGTATTCATAGCACTTTTTTTTGTTACAGACAAAATTTTTCATTTCTTTAAAATAAAAGTCAAATTGGTGTTGATAGCCGTATTACCATGAGCCTTATAACTGATCTCAGGTTACTCTGGCACAAAGGAAACACTATCAAAGGGATGAAAAATAAAGAGCTGAAGGATATACTTCAGAAGAAGTGGGAGAAAATAAAAGGTCCATACGTTTTATAGTAGAACACTAGAGGTTTAGTTAATAGAACAGAAAATAAAAAGACTAGTTCAGAAACTACAATCAATCCAATTTTTTCCAGGTCAAGAGGGCATTTAGTCACATGACCCGGCTCCATTTCCTTCTTTTAAAATCAATGCACCCTTTGTTCAAAAATCTCTCACTTGTAATATTTGAGCTTATATACTGTACAAAACTTGTCAGAGAACTATAAATAAATTAAATAAATAATTTCCCTATAAACAATGAGGGAAAATTAGATTTTAGGCCAAAGTGCCCCCTCTTAATGTATAATAAAGTAACATCATGTATAAAAATATGGAACTATAAATATAGAAAGTTTAAGAAATAAACTATTTAATTTAGATAAAGTATACTAATTGAAATAGTAAATAAACGTGACATTAGCAAGATGGATGCAAATACAAAATTACCTTCATGTACAATATTTCTATCAACACTGTAAAAATATCTCTAAAATACCACAGTAAAACTCTTAAAAATAATTGGGTAAAACATCCTTTATCTACAATATTTCTATATTGAAAAAAAAAACAACAGTTTCTGGTATAATTGTATTTAATAAATTGTCTTACACTGTTAAAATGGCAATCAAATTAACAGTAAAATACCATGAAAAGGCTACAGAATAAACCCATATTTCACAAAACTTTCAAAACTGTAAAAAAACATAAACTAAAAAGAATTATTCATTGTTAAATTACACACATGTTTACATGTACACAAATCTGTACAATTCCCTGTAAAAAGGCTGAAGTTATAATTTTATTCAAATAAATTCTGTCTTGATCTGTAAAACTACAGAAATAAACTGTAATTATGACAAGTTAAACCATGTCATTTGAGAGAAGCATGAAATTTTATAAAAATATAAACATACAAAAAAACTCTAAAATTCTGGCAACAGCACCTGTCGTTTTTTTTACAGTAAAATTCAGTGTATTTTTACAGTTTACAGCAATAAATGGAGTTAATGCAGAAAAAATGGTCTGAAAACCAAAGGAATTATTTTTGGAATTGAGTGGAAGCTCTAACGCTGGGAAGGGCACTGAAAACTTGAAATCTCCCAATGATTAAAGGTACCTCCATCATTCTGAAAATGGAGAACCTTCGAGAAGGACAAACACCTATGCGGCATATTCCTTTCCATTTCTCTGTAATTAACTGATGAGTTTACGTTGAAACATTTTCGGTTTTCTTCTATCTTTCTCCCCCAGGGCGGGGTTGAGCAGCACTGTGGAACAGATGGTGTGTAAATGGACTTCTGGGAGGATTCTGGATCAGTGTGTGCAGGTGAACATCCTTTTACTGCTGGCTGCATAAAGACAACCCACGACCAAAAAGAATGTTTAAGATTGGAATTAAATGCGCTCCTGTAATTGTCTTTCTAACTATCTATTAACTCCAGAGTAACCAAGCAGCCAATTACCATTCACTTTTTTAGTAATGGCATGGTAATACCTCCTAAGTAACTATTATACACAAATCTGATACATTTAGTAATAACTATCAGTACGTTTTTACAGTTCAGCTTAAGAAAATGTTCTACAAATCACAAAGGATTACTGAATTTTAGCAGCTTGGACAGGCAATTTTTTTCTGAGTTGCTATTCTTCAGTAATTATTCAGTAGTTGCCTGTGTTGTCACTTTAGAATACTGTTACAGGTACTGAGTAGTTCCCAGAGAACTCTTCAATAATAATTAAGTTGTTCCATGAGAACTCTCCAGTAACTGTTCAGCAATTCCCTGTGTTGTCACTTTAGGATGCGGTTACTGGTACTGAGATCCCAGAGAACTTTACGGTAATCATTTAGTAGTTCCATGAGAACTCTTCACCAAATATTCAGTAGTTCCCTGAGAACTACTCAGTAACTATTAACCAGTTACATGTGTTGTCACTGTAGTCTACTTCCTACTGTAGTCTATTTCCTTGAGAATTCTACAGTAACTATTCAGTAGTTTATAGAGAATTCTTCAGTAGCTATTCAGTAGTTCCCTGAAAACTCTTCAGCAGTTCCACGAGAACTTTTCAGTAACTAATCAGTAGTTCCCTTTGTTGCGATTTAAGAATACTCTTTCAGATACTAGGGAGTTCCCGGAGAGTTCTTCAGTAGCTCCCTTTGTGGTCACTTTAGAATACTGCTCCAGAAACAAAATAGTTCCCTGGGAAAAACATAATAAATAACACATCTAATTATAAATTAGGTGCCTGTGAGTGCTGTAGGTGTCAATGTTTTCGTATGAAGAAAAAAATGAGTACCAATGCCAGTTCTGCTTTGTTTAATGTGTTTTAATTGATAACAGATTCTCATCCAGTGTCATTTTAACACTTGGCATTGAGAATTACATATAATTCCTAGGAAATCCCAGTCAACTCTTTGCAAAAAGCTTACATTTGCCAAACATCATTAGACATTGCCTAGGCATTGTACAGAATGCTGGAATTTCACACTTTGCAGGCAATATACATACAACCATAAACATGATCAACACTGCAATTTAAAATCTTTACGAAGCCACTCACTGTCAGTAACAGTTCCAGTGGATAGGAAATTTCTTACCAGAAATTATTTATGAGTTTATGCTAAATTAAAGAACTAATAATAGTTATTTAAAAGTTATGACTGTATTTAATAGTTACCGATAGGCATTGGCTACTAGTTTGAAATTAGATACCCATATAGCTAATGCAAAGTTAATAGATTGTTACTAGTTAGTTCTGTGTTAACTGCATTACAAGTTTTGTTATTACTCTGGTAGTACCATGGTATTCATATGTTACTATCAAGCTTGCCAGAGTACTATAGTATTTCTCAGCATTGCACCATATTGCTGAACAAGAGAAGAATTGTATCATGCGCCCTTTTACAAATATGGTACAATGTGCTAGTTTTACCATGGTACTGTGGAAAACAAGGTTTTACGCCTATATGGCACAGGCAAAACTTTTGATGCACGGCGTATATTTCAAGCACTGCATCCCAAAACAATTGAGCACCATGAAAGTAAACACGCGGTTTATTCTAAGCCCTGCTATCCTCACATCCGGGATATGAAACATGAGCAAAGACGTGGAATGTTACACTTTTTTTCCTCTCTCTTTCAGACGCCGTAATGATGGAGCAAAACGCAGCATGATTGGTGGATGCAGGCAAGAAGAAACAAACCCATAACGGTCGTTTTTTGCGTTCCGGACGCAACGCGAATGACTCCAGGACGTGCTTTCAATCATCGACGAAGAAGGGGATCAAGAAATCATCCCGAATTAGCACAAAAACATCCAAAACCAGACAAGAGGCTAAAAGTGCACAATGGTAGCTGGCGATATGTGTCTCTCAAACAAGCTTTGCGCAGCGTCGGGTGTTTGACAGCTCGCTAGCCAATAGGAAGCCGCAGCGGCCCAGCTGCGCTCCGATCTGTCCAATGGCGTGCGCCGGAGTACGGGCCTAAACACATGCTAGGCTGTGGTTGCAGGCGGCCAGCGCTAAACTTCACCAAATAATAGCTGTTTGTATTTTGGCTGCTGCAGTAGCCATTTTAGGTAAGCACATCTTTAAACTTTTTATTTGTAGCGCGTCGCGCGCTAAGCCGCGTGGAGTAGGTGGTGCGCGGAAGCGTCAAACTCTCGCATCCCCTCATGAATGAACTGCTCTTGTGTTAGGATAAAGAAATAGCTCTTGAGTTTTTTTTCTCTTCGCCGACTCCCACCCCCACTAATTTTTTATGCATTTTTCTAAACTGTCATGGCGTTTAGTGTCCTTGGAAATAAATGCGGAGAGAGGAGCTGGTTTTTAGTCTGACTGATGTCCGGAGCCGGCGTGTCCAGGTAGGGGAGGTCGCGTTTGACGGTCCCTTCGCGGAGTTTGAGCGGCTCTTGACGCGTGCAACGCCTGAAAAATAAAGCACCGTTGCCGTGACATTACGGTTAGCATGCCGGCTAGCGCCCTGCAGGGGCTAATGGATATAGGACACGATGTTTAAATGTTTATAAGTCATTTTTAAGGTAAGTTAGGCACATGTTGAGGCAGTACGCATCCCATGACTGCTGTCAAGAAGTAGGAACAATGCAACTTCCAGCACTCATGTACTTTACTTTAACCCATGGCTTAAATAACTCATCTGTTATGATGATTATTTTATTTTCATTCACCACTGAACTTGAATTACTAGTACAACTATACAGTCTCCTCCTAAGTACAATGTTATTACCTATAATGACACCTGTCTGCACTGTAGGCATGGAGCAGCTATTTCAGGGGTTCTACGTGACATGAGATGATTTGAATAATTTTAATTTGGATTCAAATCATTAACATTTTACTTGTTAATTTTGTTTTAAAATCAATATTATATTAATTATTATATGAGATTTGGGTTACACCTGGCTGTATCACCTCCAGATAGTTGCTGTAGGGCAGGGGTCTGCAAACTTTTGCATCAGAAGAGCCATTTGGACCTGTTTTCCTCCAAATACCAAAGTTTAGAATTAATAAAGCAGAGAATTAGTCAAATCACCAAATTTCTATTTATTTTGAAGTAAACATCACAATTTCTTATTGTATTGTCACTAAACAGCCTTCCCCAACATTGCAATTAAAAGCAATAAAATCAGCAGCAGTTTAAGTTGATTTGGTTATGATACCTTTCAATTTCAGCTGCCCAAACCAGATCAGAATAAGATATTCTCACCTGATTATTGTGAATAGATTGGAAGTTCTCTTTCTTTTTCACGTGTCATCCTTATTGTTGATGACAAAAAACGTAGATCTCAAAGAAAAGAGAACTCTTTTTTATTTTTGAGTTTTAGAAGTGGGATTAAAAACACACTGACAATTCCACTTCACAAATTCACATGGGGAGCTACATGAAACACTAGCCAGAGAGAGTTCCTCCTGCAGGTGTGCCCAGTGTGGCAGTCACCTCACTGGGAAGAGCAAGCTAAGCAAACCAAGGGCTAGGCCCTTCATCTGTTGAGTCTTCAACAAACTCATCACTAGCCACTATCTGGAAAACAGACCTACACAGAGAAGTAATGTTAATAACACAGTAATGCTAATAAAAAAAAATCTTGAAGCCAGAGATTCTTAATCAAGAAGATCTCGACAGTGGATGTTATTGTTAAGCTGTTAAAACGTGAGATATTGTGGTGTTCGGGTGGCCACTGTGCGCAATAATTGGCATTGTGAGATCCAGCAGCAAACTATTCAATTCATCCACAAATTACGGCTGACATCTAATACTTAGAAATCAACTAAAAAGGGTGAGGATTAGCGTTACAAGTTACATTATTACACATTACAATATAAGTTGTTATATACGAAAAAAGGCCATTTCAACTTTCATTTTCTCCAGAACCAGTTTATCAAGAAGTGACAATTTTGTTGTTTTGAACTCATTGGACTAAAACGGGGCTTTTTTTGTTAAAATTTAATACAATATTCAAGTTTTGTGCATAAATTTAATGCGCTACTTTGGACGTGGTTAGTGTAAACATATTCAATTAATGTGTTTGAAGTTCATTTAGATGATACTTTATTAGTTAAATAAGTAGTAAGAAGTTGATCGTTAAAAATTTGAGTTGTTTTTGTGTTGTCAAAGCTAACTGGATTGTTCTTGTTTCACAACAAAGCAATTAAAAACAACCACAAGTACTATTATATAGTACCCTAATTTTCCTAATGGAAAAAATTATCCTAATTTTCTCATAATGGAATATTGAATGTCAAGTTTAATGTAACTGTGAAGTTAAGAATGTTTGTTGGTCCTCAAAAGCTCTTACTATTGCTCAATTCATTAGTCATGACTCGTTGTATCTCTGTGTTCCAGATGCAGACGTTAAGATCAAGAAAAAAATGAAAATACAAAAGAAGGACAAGCAGGTCGGTTTGTCACATGTGTTTCTGTCAGATCGTTGTGTTGGCGTTCCGTCCATCGTTGTGTGTCTTTCAGATGCTTCCATTGTATTCTACCACAACTAGGTGGCTGAACTTAAATGACACTTCAAGATTTCATCTTTATTTATTTAGCCTACTTACAATTCTGCGTGCTGTTGACTTTTTATTTAGGTGAAATCCCTGATGCTGCTGAAGTTTCTCTATTGTGTAAGACTTTTGAGGCTAAGAAAATGCAAAGTTGATGTATTTGCTTGCTTGCTTCAAATCCTCCTGAAAGCCTTGATGGTTAGAGCTTGTGTTTCACAGTTGAAGAGACTTTCTTGAGGGCATACACCCTTGAAACTATGGAAGTGTTTGCAACTTTTCCCATTGGTTTAAAATGAAGTGGGGGGAGGCTTTTTATTTTGATTCATTCAAGCTAGAATTAGTTTTCTTTTAATCCCAGTTCGTTTTGGCAGGTGAGAAAGCAATAACCGAACTAAAAATCTGACTAAAAAGTGGTCCGAGACCTGTTTGAGGAGGTAGTTTTGGTATGGTTGAACTCTAGAGGGCTTTGTATGTGCTGAGTACATGACCATACTCTGATCCGAACAAAAAACATGCGTTTTGAACAAATACAGCAACATACTTGCTTTGTGTGGCATTATGGGTTGGCTATATTTCAACTTGTGCAGACAATCAGTGTGGTGTGAAAGAGGAGTAAAGCTGCAGATGATTGCAACAATATTTCAGTTGTTCTCTTGGTCCGGACCAAATTAAACTAACTAGAGGCGTAACAGCACTTTTAAAGGGCCATGAGCCTGTTTCATCTGCCCAAGATCATTTTCAAAAGAAGGAAAATGCCTAAAGCACGGGCGACTGCCCGGGGCACAACTTCAGAGGGGGTGCCCGCTCGATCGGAACTTGGAGAAAAAAAGGTTTCACTGCTTCATCAGAACTTACCTTTTTATTTCTTTAACTTGTTGCATAAAATGAATGGAAATAAACCTAAAATAATATTTTTTATTTCCCCTATGTCGTTCTGTCCTTCTGTGTCACACTCTTCACACGTTTCCTCAAGCGCGAGGATTTACTAATAGTTTCTATTTTATTTTAGTCATTGTTGTTCATTAAATGGAGTAGATAAATAACAATGTTTTTACATTTTCGCAGGAGTCCTGCGAATAGTTGAATTCTCTTGCATCCCGCGCTTAAGACCTGTACCACCCGCATCCACATGAGTCATAAAAAATATGAATAATCATGGTTATCAACTAGGGGTGTAACGGTTCACGGTATGTATTGAACCGTTTCGGTACGGCCTATTCGGTTCGGTACACTTGCGTACCGTTTCAGTATTCAGTATTTTTAGAATAATTTAAATTTATTATTAGCGCGATATTAAGAGCAGCGGAACAACGTTCCAAGGCGAGTTTCCGCACGGACGCTATTGAGTGACGAGCACGAGCGCGAGTAGGAAAATGGAATCATACCAAAAGCGAAAGAGAAGCACTCTCCTGTTTGGGAACACTTTGGCTTCTCTGTTAAAATACGTAACGGGGATAGACGAGTGGATAAATTTAAAGTTGTATGCCGACATTGTTCCACGGAGATCGGGCAGGCAACACATCTAACATTTTCTACTGCTGGAGATATTATAACCAGATCTATGCTCTCTTCAGAAAATGTGGATAGGTAATCAATCCTAACTAGTTGCAGTATTTCATTTTTTATTTAAAAAAAATGTGTTTTTCTTAATAAAGAGTGCAATTTATTTAAAATATCACCAAATGTGTCACTTTTATTTATTTTATGCAAGAATTCTATTGTGTATTGGCAGCTTTTCAAAATAAAGAATATGTAAGTTCTTATTGTTTTGTACCGAACCGAATGAACCGAACCGAACTCTCCAAGACACTGTACCGAACCGAATACGATTTTAGCGTACCGTTACACCCCTATTATCAACCCATATTATCACACAGTGATACAGTTCTCAGCCATATCACCCTGCCCAAAACAATTGAAACAAAAAAAATGATGGATACTTCCATTAGTATTCTTTGTTTACAGCATTTTTTCACGCCTGGCTAAAATTGTGTTTGTTTTGGGTTTGTATTGGGTTCACTTGCCAGTGAGCGTACAGAAACTTCCAGCATTCCCACCTGCCCAAAAGAACTGTGGTGTAGTTCGATGTCTCTGGTTCTTTACTCATAATGGATTATGCATCATTGTGTTTTGCTGTTTGAGACCGTACGTATTAGTGTAAATAATCAGATGTGACGTTTATGAGCTGTAAGTCAGCTTTGTGACCAAACGGTGCATGAATCAATGTCAGGATTGCTCTGAACTCGTCTGAGGATTGTTCTTCCCTCTGAATCTCCTCCGCTGCATCGGTAAATAAGTCAACAATGAGCGTATGTGTCACAGTGAGTGCACCCTGGTGTCAGGAACTGTACTGTCTGGACACAATGCACCTGAGGGCACTTGTTTCTGAAGCTGCTGGATTGTTGGGGATCAGGGAAGCTTTCGGTTTGCTGTCAGATGCAGTGAATCAAGATGCTGTGCTGGGATTTCTTGAAGTTAACGTTGGAGTTTAGTTGAGCTGTGTGATCGAGGAATCATTCCAGACGTAGTAAAAGGAATGTTGTTTGTATATTTCTAGTGCATACTTTTGGTATTTTTTACAGGGTCCTGCAAATAGGCGTTTGAAAGTAAAATTAGTAGATGTATTTTTTTACTATTTAATAAACAATTAAATTTTCAAGCAGTTGTCGTTGGAAATCAAAGAAGGGTGCAGTAGGCATCTATTATTTGGCAGATTTAGAACAAAGCTTTTGTATTTGAATGTTTAGTATGAAACTAAATGATTTATTGGTTTTATCTGTTTACAGAATTTTTACACCAACCTAAAATTTTGTTAAGAAACACGGACCAGCACGGCAGTTTTGGCAAGACTATTGTACTGAATACAATTATAAGGCTTGCAAAAATAAATACGTTTTGAGTTTGAAATGGAATTGAGCAGTAGAGCGTTCCAGAGCAAGGAAAAGCCATGGAGAAGGCCCTTATTCAGAGGGAGCTACCACAAGGATTTATCAGAGATTTCTAGCCGATGTCAATGGGACTAGCAGAAATGTACTAGTTCAGAAAGGTTCAAGTGTAATGTTTTAAAAACAAACTATAAACCTTTTAAATGTAAGCTTTGGTAGGGATGCAAGAATTGGAGTAATGTGCTCCCTTTTCATGGAGCTTGTCAGTAAACGGGCTGCTGTGTTCTGGACCAGCATGCATTGGAAGATTTGATATGGGGGAG
Source organism: Danionella cerebrum (assembly GCA_007224835.1). Taxonomy (NCBI): domain Eukaryota; kingdom Metazoa; phylum Chordata; class Actinopteri; order Cypriniformes; family Danionidae; genus Danionella; species Danionella cerebrum. The sequence goes on along the minus strand of SRMA01024134.1, from coordinate 366,724 downwards.
CCCAAAAGCTTGTGTAAGTCTTTTTTTGGAAAACAGGGGAACCTGGAGGAAACCATTCTCCATTCAGGAAGGTCTTGAACCATTCCGCCATTGTGCTACATCATATCCCATTTCTAATTAAGGGCAAGTGCCAAAGTTGATTTTGCAATGGCTATATCAGATTGACCCAAAACACACAGTTTAGGTACAAAATAATGTCTCAGGATGGTGACCTAATTAGAAAATGGCCAGACGTCAATCCCATAGAAAATCTAGAGGGAGCTGAAGCTTTGAGTTCTGCAAAGAGAAGTGGACAAAATCCCTCTCGAGGTGTTAGCAAATCTGGTGACAACAACCAGAAACCTGTCTGACCTGTCATTTAGTTGAGGCCTGAGCTCCAGAAATTCAAGATCTCTGTTGTTTTTGCTCAGGGGCTTTAGGGGTATCTTTGAGGGCCTTAAGGTGATTAAACAGCCACCGAATTTCGCGCACACCTCAGAACTGGTGAAAATGTTTGTGCTCAGTCATTAGTAGATGATTGTGGTTTGAAAAGTGGCTGGTGAAAAATGGCTCTATTGCGCCACCTAATGCATTTCTGCTTGTGGTGCGCTAATAGTTTGTCACGTTGAATGAAATTCATATATATACAACACAAAGACTTAAATATAACCAATATAGGTCACACTTCCAAAATCGACAGAAAAATTTTCACTTTTGTTTGTGTTTTACTTTAACAAACTCCTAGAGATTTTATCTGTTCACCTCCAAACTCTATCAACCTTATCTAAAGGCATACGTGACTTGGCATACTCTTTTTATTACTCCGTTTGAAATTTGCGTAATATATGTAAGGAGCCAAGATCTTCAAAAAGTCAATTGGAATGAGTTTCCAAAACCAACCGGAAGTGGATTATTTTGTAAAAGCTTCTAAAAAAGGCACTTCTGCACTCCTCAACATTTCGAAAGCTTAGCCATGATGATCAGTCTTAGCTTTGCTAACTATGCCAAAAGTCCATGACTAGACAACATACTCTCTCTGTAATAAAGCCACCAGGTGGCCACAGGAAATACTTAATTTAACATTGATTAGATGCTTTTTTTAACCAGTTTTTGGACATATGTGACAAGAATCTTGGCCTTAACAATACCAAAAAATATTTAGATATTTAAACATTTAGACTTTGGGAAGTGGTTTTCATTAATTAGTTTGCTTGTATCTTTAAGAAATTTTAACAATTCCCGAGTAAATAAGGATTGGTCATAGTGCAACAAACTTGACCACCGAGAGGCAATGGCACCGCTTGCAGTTTTAATTCCAGGTTGGTTTATTAGTAGGTCAAATACTTATTTTACCCTGATCAGTTTAAATCAGAAGTTTACCTTTTGTTGTTATGGTTACTTTTATTTAAGTAACACCAAAACTTTAGAATAATAGAAGTGTATTATATGGTTTTGGGGTCGGACCTGGCATTGACTGATCTGCAGCTGTTGCGTTTGGGAGTTGATATTGATTCATAGGGAATTTGATTGCTCCGTGTGCATGTGTGTGAGCTTGCGGCTGGCAGATTTGCCTGGCAAGCTCTCATACTGCAGCACGTCATGGGAATAGTCTGCAGTGTTTGCGCATGCTTATGTGATGAGAGTCTGTGCACGCATCTGTGCATTCACGTGAGTGCGTTTGCACGCATATGTGCACAATGCATATAGAGAATGTGCAATAAAAACAATAAAAAGGCAGTTGCTGCTGAGGTTATAAATCTAAAACATATATTTTTAAACAATACAGATACAGTGCAAACATTGAGGTGGCTGCTTCTCGGTGACGAAAGGGTTACAACAAAGATTACGTGTTTACGTTCCCGCTACCCACAGCTTGGTTCCAAGCCTGTTACCATGACGACGGCCCTGATTCCAACCGGCTTGGTTTGGAAAGCATGTGATTCATTGATATTATCCCCATACCTGCCTGCAGTCGCATGCTCTGTTGGGGAGTGTGTGAGCGGGTGCATGTGTTCCTGCACATGCGCCCATTGTTCCACATGTGCACAGCAGTGCTCATCGCAGATAAAAATAAACATGCTTTGCGGAAAAAGAGGTACAGGGCTAAATGGTTACCAGAAACACATGCTCACAGGCTGTTCTGCTTAAAACGCATGTTTTTTAGAAAGATAAAAACATACTTTTGCCTACTCAGTGGTTGTGTGAGAAATGTAATATTTGGGTGATATTGAGATTTAATATAACGTTTGAGGTGTGAAAGAATGAGGATTGCTTATATTATAAAACATATTTATTCAGCGTTAACATTAAACTTTGTTCATATTGAAGTATGCACAGGAACATATGCAGACACAGTATCTCTCTGGGTCACTTTAATACATGCGACATACAAGTTAGGTAATGGCACACTTCCATACGGACAGGTGAGCAGAGTAGCCCAGAAGAACCCGTATGACTTACCACTTCCAGCAAGAATCTGAAGCGGGCATACTGTTTCCAATTCTAGTACTTTGTGTGGGTCGAGGAAATATTGATGCAGTGACACTCCCCACCTGAAGATGGTGTTTGTGGTTCAACGGATGCAGTCGGGAAAAAAGTAGAATGTAACTGAGAAGAAAGCAAAGATCACATAGACAAAAATCACAGATGTCGAGTGGTTTATTCTGTTGGTGGCTCATCACAATGAGAGAAGAGGATTTGTCGTGCGCTGTTTCTTTCCTGTTTCCTGAATGAAGTCGCTATGAAAATGTGGGAAGAGCGCCACCGAGTGGCTCTTTTACATCATCACAAGAGCCAGCTTTCATTGGTCGTTCTCCCTCTTAAAAGCTGAAACGATATGGCACTTTGAAACTCTTTGGCACAATGTGGTCGGTCAGATTGAGCTCCTGGTTTTGGATAGAGGTGCGTTGTTTCACGATACTTCAAGCATCTTACACGTCAAAAAGAATTCACTTGAGCAAAGGAAGTGCAAATGGCATGATTTCAAACGCAGGGTGGAACTCTTGAGCTGTGTGCACACTTTATCATTGTTTCTCCTGTGCCAAAGGAATAGGGAGAAGTCCCTGGAGATGATCTGCAAAATAACTCCCGAAAAAAGGCAAACTAACAGATAAGATTTGCATTTTTTTTCCATTTTATTATATCAGTTGATCTTAAGTTGCAGCTGCTATAAAATGGTTGAGTCCCTTCGTCCCTTGGTGTCAAACATGCCTGACAACTTTTTTTTATTTGTTCTTATTGACCATTAAAGACAATACAAAATTTACAAACAATACAAACTGAAATTTGACCAAATAATTAATTTCAGTCTGAAAGTCCATAGAGATGGGTACCTTAACATGAATTCGTTGCTTTGGAATTTAAGAACTTTCGAACAACTTTGTAATTTTTTTTAAATATATGACATAATTAGTTGGGGGGGCACGGCACTGCATTACTTGGGGGCACTGCACCAAAACTTTCCATACAACCTCAGATCTTAGTTCTTAAAACATATACCAAGTTTGGTGTCAATACGTTAAACCGTTATGGAGCTATAGCCTCACAATCAATTAGCAAGTGTTCGCGACCTAATCAACTTGAATTCTAAAGCCTTTTGTTGGTAAAGTTAGGAGAGAATCTGTACCAAATATGGTGAAAATCAGATCAGCACTATAGGAGCCTTGAGTGAAAGAATCAATGAGCTTCTAAACCTTACGATTTAAAAGTTATTAGCATAAATTGAAGTTAAAGACTTCAAATTCGATCAGATGAAATGTCAGACACTCTACCAGTGTGCAAAAGTTTACAATTTCCCTGCCACTGGTGCTATTGGCTTCCTTTTGTATTCCTTTCTTGTAGGGCTACATAATTAATCAAAACGTCATCGAAATCGACATTCAGAACCTTTAATTGTTCAAATTTTACCAGGTCAATTTTTCAATTAATTCCCTTTAAAAGCACTACTGCATGGAGTCACGTGACCCAGTTCCATTTCCTTCAATTAACTTATTATCACCCTTCATTCGAAAATCTCTTACTTGTGATATGTGAGCATATTCACTGTACAAAACTAGAATGAAAAAAAAATCATTATAATAAAATAATCGTAACCGTGTTAAAATGAATCAACTTATAGAAATTTTTATTCTAGGCCAGATTGTCCAGCTCTATGTTTCTCACTCTGTAGCCTTCTGTCTGTTTCCAGGGACGCACATGGGCATGATTCAAAGTGACTGCATTCATTTTAGTTTTTTGTACTTTAGCATTTATTTTCTCCATTTTATTCATTTTTGTATTTTTATTGTTTAAAGCAAATCACACTGACAAAGGTAACATGGCTGTTAACAAAGGTGACTCAATTTTTTTTGTATTATTGTGTAACTTTATGAAGTCTTCTTCTTTTCCTTTCGGCTTGTTCCCAGTTTAGGGGTCGCCACAGCGAATCATCCGTTTCCCCCTAACTCTGTCCTCAGTAAACTCTACTCTTGCACCAACTACCTTCATGTCCTCTTTCAGCACATCCATATATCTCGTCTTTGGCCTTCCTCTCGACCTCTTGCCTGGCACCTCCATCTCCAACATCCTTCTACCAGTATAACCACTATCCCTCCTCTGCACATGTCCAAACCATCTCAACCTGGCCTCTCTGACTTTGTCTCCAAAACAACCAACCTGAGCTGTTCCTCTGATGTGCTCGTTCTTAATCTTGTCCATCCTCGTCACTCCTAAACTGAACCTCAACATCCTCATCTCTGCTACTTCCATCTCTGCCTCTTGTCTCTTCCTCACTGCCACAGTCTCCAACCCATACTTTATGAAGTAATTTTAACATAATTTTTTTCTATTATTACACAATAATGCACATTTATTTCTTATATCTTGTTATCCTCAAAATTGATAGTAGTAGTTGTAGTAGTAGTAGTATCAATGTGGATTCAAAGTATTATTATTATCATCTAAAGGGGATATTGAGATTGAGCATGGGTTAAAAAAGTAGCGTTCTTTTAAACTGTTCATGTCTCAAATATAATTTGACTTTAGAAGCGTACAAGGTATCCTGGTGTTAGGGAGATTGTTCATTGTTCCTGAAGCTCAAGTCCATTCTTTATTCTGTAAAATGAATCGAGTCCTCATTGTAATGTTTGAGGTTGAAAATGCATTCTCTGTGTTGTGTTTTCCAGATGTCTGCCACACATGTACTAAAGCACACTCCATCCGCTGCTGCCTCCAACGCCCCTGACCAAAACGCACAAACTACATTTCCCATCGGTCTCTTGGGCAAAGAACAGTTACGCATCATCGATGGGCCGCCCAATCACTGCATGGCTCACCCAAAGCACTCCGGGTTAAAAGAGAAACGGCCTGTGGTTACTAGTCTCATTATCAGGCCCTCGTCGATAAACAGTGAGGAGGATGATGGAGGTGGGGGTGGGACCAAAGTGAAGAAGAAACGTAAGAAAAAAGACAAGAAGGAGTTGGAGTGGCACGAAGATGGAGAGAGCATCTCAAAACCAAAGAGAAGGGAGCAAAAGGAAGCGAAGGAGTTTCTTCCGAGAAAATCCAAGCAGGCGAAGGAGCAGGTTGAGGTCAAGAAGAAGGACGCTAAAGCCCCAAAAGAGGTCAAAAAGGTCAAGAAGGGTCAAGATGTGAAGATGAAATTAGTGATAAAAAACAGTGCGACACATCCGCCCTGCAAAAGAGGGAGGAAGCCAAAGTAAGTCGTTGTCTTTTTTATTGAAACTCAAATCTGAAGCTGCTTTTTATGATGTGAAATGTCATAAAAGCTCTCTCTGTTGTTCTCTGAAGAATATTTAACTGAAGTGAAACCAATGGCAACAAACACAACAGTTAAGATTTACATATAGATTTATTTATTTTAATGTAAGTTTGTATATTTTTAGATGCAAGTAGGTTTACACCCGATATCTACTGGAATATCAGCAAAAATGTGAGTTCAAAGGATGAGTTGAACCAAAATGCTATACTGTTGAGCTCATGAGTTTAAATGTTAAGCAAAATGTTTGATTTCTTGGTCATTTTTCAGAAAATTTGAATGATAACACAAAAACTTTTTGGGTTATTGTTTGGGCGAGGTCATTTCTGGTCAAACAAGTGTGTTTTCTCTCTTTTTAAATCATAATGACAACAGAAACTTTGCAAATGACCCCGATCAAAAATGTAGTTTACCTAGTTCTTAATATTTAGCGTTCCCTTTCTTTGACATCTCTGACAGACAGAAGTCTCTTGAGGTAGTTGTCGGTGAGGTCTCTGTTGGTAAAGCAGCCCATTCTTCTCTGCAAAAAGCCTCCGACTCTTGTAAATTCTTGCATGTTTTGGACGTCTGAGTTCTCCCCAGAGTGCTTCAAAAATATTGAGGTCAGGAGACTGAGATCCACTCCAGAACCTTCACTTTGTTCTGGTGGAACCAATGTCAGGCAGACGTTTCCTTGTGTTTTGGATCGTGTTGGAATGTCCAGTAACGTCTCATGTGCAGCTTCCGGGCTGATGATGTACATTTTCCTCCAGTATCCTTTGAGAACATGCTGCATTCATCTCCCATCAATTGTTTCCCTTTCCTTTAGACCTCAGACATCCCCAAAACAACACTCACCCGCCTCTGTACTTCACAGTTCAAGACCAAACTGGGGAACTTTTTGCATGTCTACCCTGGGATTGCGTTGGTTTCTTCTGGGCACTCCCCCCAAACTCAAAAATCATGCTTCAATCGTATGTTAATTGAGGACCCCAGAATCCCCTTGGGAGTAGAATCCTGTGATGCTGAAACATGAGTGAGCGACTAAGAAATGAACTGGTGAAAGGTCTTACTTTGATCTACTGAAAGTATGAGAAAAACGCTGTGGGTGGTATGTCTCAGTACCTCCAGGTGTTTAATTTAAACCCAAGGTCTCAAAATGAATCATGTGACTATGTGAAAGCTATTTTTATTGCTGGTTCAGAGAACAAAAAATTTATTTCCTTGAATAAATTGATAATGCGGGAAACTTCCCAGTTTAAATCAATATCAATGCGATGAGATCTATTGAAAAAATGTGTATCTTTATTTGGCTGTGTGATTGTCAGCTAGATGCTGTATTAAACAAGGAAAGATTGTTTGTGCGTCTGCTTTATGCAGAGAGCCAGGTGCCATGCCTCCAGAGAAGAAAAAGAAGGGGAAAAGGAAAAGTGATGCTGTTCTGGAGACGGTGGAGAGTGATGACACAGCGTCTCTCAGCACGCTCGCCACTGGTGGAGAGGAGAGCATCGACCCCATGGACAACACTGTGAGAACTGCTTTAATGAATAATATTATAAATATTACACCAATACATTTGTGAGAGGAAATAAAAAAATTATGTGTATTATTTTGACTAAAAACAACTTTTCATTGGAATCTGGTTGCAGGAAAAAAACCTATTCATAAAGTGACCCAACCAGGTGTTTTAGCCCCGCCCCCTCAGCACTAATGGCCAGCCCTTAACGCACATTTTCTCAATCATTCGTGAGCTTTCCTGGACTGAGATGACATAAACACAGCACCAGAAGCTTCTAAATTAGAAATCAACTTAAAAAAAATTGCCTGAGGAGAATCAGGAGATACTCAGTGCAGGCTGTGAATGGACTCAGTCATTGTACTGCTTACCATTGAATCCGGATGTAATGGAAGAGTGGAAAAACTTTTATTCTCAATAATGTTTGAGTCAAAGCCATACACCGTCCTCTTTTTCACCCCGATTATTATAAGCAAGGCTTTAAGTTTTTGTTATAAGCACTCTGAAGAAAGGTCCAGGATGTCCCTGTACTTGACACATGTTTCCCTCAATTGCAACCAGTCCAACATCATGAGGCTGCCACCACCATGCTTCACTGTTGGGAATGTATTGTTCTTAACACATAGAATAAAGGCCAACAGTTTGGTCTAATAAGACTAGAGAATATTATTTCTCACAATTTTGAAGTCCTTCAAGTGCTTTTTAAGCAAACTCCATGCAGGCTTTCATGTGTTTAAGGAGAGGTTTCTCTCTTGAAGCCCCGACTGGTGGAGAGCTGCAGCAAGGGTCGACTTTCTACAACTTTCTCTCGACTGCATCTCTGGAGCTCAGCCACAGTGATTTTTGCATTCTTCTTTACCTCTCTCACCAATATAACTCAGGTCGACTTGCCTGCCAGCTCTAGGAAGGGTTCTGGTCATCCCAAGTGTCTTACATTTAAGGATTATGGAGGCTACTGTGCTGCAGAAAGATTTTTAGATCCATGGCTAGATCTGTGCCTTGCCAAAATTGTGTCTCTTGAGCTCTTCTGGCAGTTCCTCATGATCCTCATTTGCTCCTTCATGCATTGTCAGCTTTATTGTTTTATATAGACAGGGGTGTGGCTTTCCTAATCAAGTCCAATCAGGATAGTCAATCACAGCTGGACTCGAATGAAGATGTAGAACCATCTCGAGGATGATCAGAAGAAATGTAAAGCACTTGAGTTAAATGCTAATATAATTAGGGATTACGAAATTCCACCAATAAACAATTCAACAATAACAAAACTTGAAGTAAACTTTGGGAAACTGTAACTTTTCCGTTTGATGGAACACATTTTAAACGTACACAGTGACAAGTTTACTTCCTTAATCTCAATGCAGAAGAGACGATCGGGGCGGCAAGTGAAGCGGCGGAAGTACAACGAAGACCTTGATTTCAAGGTCGTGGATGATGACGGCGAGACTATTGCCGTTTTGGGCTCCGGCCGAATCGCTGCCATGTCTTCTTCCACCCTCGCTTGGCAGGCTGAGGTAACCACGGCAACATCTGTCACCATGCCACACCACATACCTGCCCTAATTCAAGAATCACTAAAAAGTCTTCCTTTCTTGTCCAGGAACCCCCTGAAGATGAGGCGAACATCATTGAGAAAATACTCTCAGTGAGGACCGTCAATAAGGAGGTAAACGGCTTTCAGGAGTGCAGGGACTCTTTTTGTTTTAGCTGCAGTTTGTTTTGTTAACAAAAGATCTCTCAAGGGTTAAACTCTCACAGTTTGTCACAAATTACATTGTAATTTCTCTTTTTGTGTGATTTTAATTCAGACATCCTCGGATGAAGCACCAGAAGAGTTGGAGGAGTTTTATGTCAAGTACAGAAACTTGTAAGTGCATTCATGTGACTGAAAGTTAACTCTGTCGCTCCACCCAAGTAACATAGAGCAGATCACTAGCTGGCCAATCATTTTCATGCATAACAATAAATGATCAAACTTATGTTATAATGGTCCGTGTACATTTCGCTCGTTGAATTTTTTTGAAAAAAATTGATGAAAATCAAATATTGAAGGCTTTATTAATTTTACGATTAAAATAAAAAATAAAGCAAAGCCTTCATTTAAATAAAGAGTTATTGGCAAGTAAATGAAAATGTTCAAATACTACAGTTTTTCGTTTGTAGTCATTTTCATTACTTGTTATTTCATTATGCTGTACTCCTGAATGGGCAGGATGTAAACTGGGTCTGTGGACAATCGGTATTTTCCGCCCATTCCATGTCCGTTTTCAAACGAAAAAACTGAAAGTAAATTAGGAAAAATGAAGAAAATCATAAAAAAACATTTACAAAGGTCAACAGTAAGGGCAGGAAAGACACGGTGCTATGGATCAACTTTAGATCACGTTAACTGAGCTCGTGCATGATTGACAAATTTTGTCTAGTTACTCGCACGGCTCCTGCCATTTTCCCCCCTCACTCTTGCTTCAGACAATGGAGTTTTGACTTTAGAAGCTTATGCTAACAGAGCTTTAGAAATGTTTTCACATGGTTTGTCCTCTGGAGCCATCTCCGAGTGCTTGTCAATGGAATGTGGAGAGGTGAGGGGTTTTCAGCAAGAAATGTCCTAGATTTTTGTGCGTAACATATACCAGGGTCTCATCACCCAGTAAAGCTGGTTTCTTTTTTCAATAACTCCAGTCCCAAACACTCTTAATAGTCAAATGACATTTCTTTTTAATCTGTTATGTAGCGGACAAGCTGCAGCTCTATTTTTGTCAAAATATGTCTTCCTCCACATTCGCTGAAATACATTGCTGCCTGACAGGATCACTTAGGAACTGTCTGCAAAGTCCCAAAATATGTTTAACCCAGTCATGACTTAACCCTAAAAAGATCTATTACATCCAAAAGCAATACACCACTGCTCACCTGCAGGTTGTACTTAACTGTACATGGGGAAGGTGGGGTTTGTTAATCAAGCACCAGTAGAGAAACACTGAAGGTATCATAAACAGATTAAAAGAATGATTTAAAATGGTGCATTGACAACAAAAGCTTTCTCTCTTTTCCAGCTCCTATCTGCACTGTAAATGGGCGAGTTTGGAGGAACTGGAGAAAGACCCACGCATTCACCAAAAAATCAAGCGCTTTCGAAACAAACAGGCGCAGATGAAGCACATTTTCTCAGAGGTTCGGTTATGGTTAATTATACCTGCAAGCTCTACCTTATCCTTGCGATCGATTTATTATAAACTTGTGTTTCTCCACAGCCGGATGAAGACCTGTTCAATCCAGATTACATCGAGGTCGATCGGATTTTAGAGGTCGCCGTCACCACAGACACAGACACAGGAGAGGCGAGCCCTTGATTGATCTCCTAAAAGCAGAAGCTGTGATGGTGTTGGTGTTTTCATGACGGGTGCTTTCTTTGTTTACAGGAAGTGACACACTACCTGGTGAAATGGTGCTCATTGTCGTACGAGGAGAGCACCTGGGAGCTTCAGGAAGATGTTGACCCTGTGAAAATCAAGGAGTTTGAGGAGCTCAAGAAAATTCCAGAAATTAAACATGTGGTGAGTACCCGAACTGAAGGAGTACGGTTATTTTGTGAGCAATGGACATTCAGATCAAGCAGTTAAGCCTTGTCACACTTGTTTTGGTATAGAAAGGTTGTTTAACCACTTCAAAACCTTTTTTCAACTGCTGGATGTCTGGTGATCTACAGTAGCAATCTGAAAACCTGAGATGTTTTTATCTCAATGCACTTGGACATCTATCTTCTTTTGTTTAATGATACAGGAAAGGCCTTTGCCAGAGCATTGGCAGAAACTGGAGAAGTCCAGAGAATACAGGAATGGGAACCAGCTCAGAGAATACCAGCTGGAGGGGATGAACTGGCTGCTTTTCAACTGGTACAACAGGTAGAAATATTTCACCTGTTTGCTAATGCTCCTAGGTTCCGCGTATGCACTGTAGATGAGTCTAGTTGAGGGTAATAATATTTCAAGCTCCGCACCCTACCAAGATTTCCAGGCTATTGCCCGCACCTGAACATGAGCCTCACCAATTGAATTTACATAGAAAATAAATATATTTATAAGCTGCTCTTGATATTTATACAGAATAAAAATAAACAAATAACAGGGTCAACTGGGTCTTACAAACCCAAATTTAAGGCCTTAAATTTAAGTCTGACATTTACTTAACCCTTAGAAGTCTGTGCACGTACCAGTGGGTGTGCCCATTAAAGTGTCTGTTTTAAATTAAGTAAGAACAACAAGACCCACCTGTTGTTAAATTTCGACACATGTGTTTTCAATTTAATTTTACAGTCCAAATCGGTTACATCAGTGCCATCTAGTGGTGAAAAGAAGGGATAACCCTTGAAAGTATAAGACCTGTGATATTGCTTGTGTTTTTCAAAGTTCTTTCACAAAACAAAACATAATGGAACAAAAAGTGCTTGGAACAGTGTTTAGGAGAGGTTCACTATTAACATTTCACAATGTTTTGATCTTATATTTGTTTTTTTTGGTCATAAAACCCGTTAGATTTGTGTTATAAAACATAAAAACTGTTCTTGTCCATTTTTTGTTTTCTATTTTTGCAGTAAACAAAATGCCAACATTTTTCTACTCTGAATTGTACAATTTCAGGGTTCATGTGGAACTATTGTGTAATGTAATGAAAACATGTTTGTAAAAGAAAAATATAACAAGCATTGGCCAAAAGATTATTTATTAGATTATATTGTAAAGTTGTAAAAAAAAAAACCAAAAAGGCTCCAGTCTTCTAAGGGTTAATATTGAAAATTGAATGATACACATAATTTACTGGTCAACTTCTGATCAGGTTATTGTAGGTATTTGTTAACAATTACTACAAATAAACAGATGTAACTAAGTAGATATGAATGATAGTTTGAAATAGATATAGCATGAGGAGGGTTTTCCAGAGCTAATTCATCTTATCTTGATCCAGGAAAAACTGTATTCTCGCTGACGAAATGGGTCTGGGAAAGACCATCCAGTCCATCACCTTCCTTTATGAGATGTTTCTCATGGGTCTCAGAGGTCCTTTCCTCATTATTGCCCCCCTCTCCACCATCACCAACTGGGAGCGGGAATTTCGTACGTGGACTGAATTGAATGTCATCGTCTATCATGGCAGCCAGATCAGTCGGCAAATGATCCTGCAGTACGAGACGCACCACAGAGATGAACAGGTGGGTTGAACAGAGCTCCTTTATTACATGGACTTGAGCTCAACATAGACTTAAACAGAAAAGTTGGTAAACTTTGTAACTGTTGTGCATCATAATTAGGGGTGTAACGGTACGCTAAAATCGTATTCGGTTCGGTACAGTGTCTTGGAGAGCTCGGTTCGGTTCATTTTCGGTACAAAACAATAAGAGCTTACAAAATCTTTATTTTGAAAAGCTGCCAATACACAATAGAATTCTTGCATAAAATATATAAAAGTGACACATTTGGGTGATATTTTAAATAAATTGCACTCTTTATAAAGAAAAACACATTTTTTTAAATAAAAAATTAAATACTGCAACTAGTTAGGACCTGAAAACTTTTAACACTAGCAACAGCTTCAGCTTATTTATCAACAAAACTAACTTTTTAAGTTTTAGACTAAAAAGATTAGAGCCAGAGTTGAAGATCAAATGAAATCTCAAGGAGTTTGTTCAAGTACAAGGCCAGGAATTGTACCAAATCTTATAAGCAAATTGAAGATAACTGACCTCCTGTCGGTTTTTGAAACTCGCTTCAATTTACTTTGTTGTAGGTCCCTTACATAAAAGTTCAAACATTTCCTGAAATAGCCAAACAAGAGAAAATGAGATATTCCGTGTTTCCACTAGTTGGCGCTATAACTGACACTGTATGTTGCTATATACATTGGTTCAGACATGGACTCTTAACACGCATGGCAAGTTTAATTGCAATAAACAACTTCTTGTTTATTGCAAAATCTTAATTTCATTTTGCCACACCCACTTTTTGAACCCCAATCAGTCGTAAATTTTGGACGTAAATCAGTCGTGTGTAAAATTCGCTGACTTTACAAATACAGCCCTAAATATCCACCCAACCAACACTTAATTGGATTAATTCTTCAACTGTCCAATTGCATGTGAATATTCTAGTTTATGTGCTTCATTTGCATTAAGTGTGAACATTATAGAATCTATACGCTATCTTAGGAAAATGTGTTTAATTTTATTAGTTTCATACATGTTGTTTGTAATTACAACAATTAAATCAGATTTTATATATGATCCCGTTTATTAGCATCACTCTTGGCCAGTGCTTGGTTCTGACTGTCTGCGGATATTTGCACTGAAGGGGGTGTAGAAAATGGATGTGGACGGGAGAGCAGGAAAATTAAGCATTTTGAGGAGACATTCAAAGAAGCTGTCTCCATAAATGTTTTCTAATAGAGGTGCAGTGATTATTTGATGCGTTACAATTTGAATCATTTATTACAAGTAAAGCATTGACAATCTTTCACGTCGTCACCCGGTTTCGAGACGTCTTCCCACTGCTGTTGTTTCCAGGTGGTGGAAAAATAGCATAAAACTGCTAATAACAAATAATACACTTACTGTCAGTTCTGTATTATTATAGGAACATTAACATTTGTATCCTGTTGTCTGATGTATATGAGTGCATTTAACCGCATGAAGTTTCACTTTGTTTGATAAAGAATGAAGGTAATTGAAACTAAACTTTCTAAATGGTGCCCTAGAGACTTTTTTTTTGTTGTTTTTATTTGCTTCTCTAGGGAAACGTTATGTCTGGTCATTTTAAGTTTCACGGTGTGATCACGACCTTCGAGATGGTGATGGCAGACTGTCCGGAGCTGAAGAAGATCAACTGGCGCTGTGTGGTGATCGACGAGGCTCATCGGCTTAAGAACCGCAACTGTAAACTCCTGGAAGGGCTCAAACTCATGAACCTGGTCAGTTTTAACTATTTTTACTCTTTTGTTTGTTCTTCGAATTTTAAAGTCCCTACTGACATTTGTTGTCTCTTTAGGAACACAAAGTCCTTCTCACGGGAACACCTCTGCAGAACTCAGTGGAGGAGCTTTTTAGTCTGCTTAATTTTCTCGAACCCTCACAGTTCCCTTCAGAAACCACTTTCCTGGAGGAGTTTGGAGACTTGAAGACGGAGGAGCAGGCGAGTGTTGAAGGCTTTGTGTTGGTTGGGAAGTAAAACAGCAGATAAAACTCTTTGATTTTTAAGCGTTCATGAGTTTTAGAGTTTAATATGAAACTATTTTATTCAATTGTGATAACATTGTAAATGTAGGTAAAGAAACTGCAGGCCATCCTGAAGCCCATGATGCTGAGGAGACTGAAGGATGACGTGGAGAAGAATCTGGCACCGAAAGAAGAGACAATCATCGAGGTGGAGCTCACCAATATCCAGAAGAAATACTACCGTGCAATATTGGAGAAGAACTTTGCCTTCCTTGCCAAAGGAGCAAACCAGCACAACATGCCCAACCTCATCAACACAATGATGGAGCTTCGCAAGTGCTGCAATCACCCGTACCTCATTACAGGTGAGAGAACAAAAGCATCCACTTTACTGAAATCCTATACACCTAACTCATTTTCCTTTGTTCAGGTGCTGAAGAGAAGATCCTGGAGAGCTTCAGGAAGACCTACAGTTCGGACGCTGCAGATTTTCAGCTGCAGGCAATGATCCAGGCTGCTGGCAAACTGGTTCTCATTGATAAACTGCTGCCCAAACTGCTGGCCGGGGGACATAAGGTGCTGGTGTTTTCCCAAATGGTCCGATGCCTGGATATACTGGAGGACTACCTCATTCAAAGGAGGTGAGCATCACAAATATTAGGTTTTTATTTGTGATTGAAAAATCAAAATCAGTCTAAAATCAAGGTAAGTAAACAAATAAAATCAAGTATTACTAATAGTAGTGTTTTTTTGTAACTAGAAGTTAGCACTGTTAGATTAGCTTAGCATAGCACAAACCATTGCATCAGAATAGACCTGTAGCCTTGCGGGTAAAAATAATATTTTCAATTTTTTATACCATATTTTCCCCACATTGCTCATTTTTAATTAAAAATGAAATGCTACTGGTCTGATAGCATTCAATGGTCTATGCTAAGCTATGCTAACAATGTGGTATACTTTCAGAAACGTCCTTTAAGTCAGTGATCAAGTCAGAGTTTTGACCAACAGTGTCAAAATATTCTTTACTACTTAATGTTTTTTTTTTTTACTTTTATGAAACGGTTACAATTTTATGAACTTGTGCAAAAGTAAATATTACAATTTTTGTTGCCTTTTATATTTAATAAAAGGCACAGATTTTTGAAATCTGACTATGTTCCTCGAAACAAATAAAAAATGTGTTTACACTTGGACGGTACTATAAAGATTGCTGCATTTCAAACAGAATAAAAGCACCATTTGTGAAAATTAAAAGTATTTTAAGTTAATTCAGATGTTATAAACGTTTCAGTAAAGGAGGAATCTTATGTATTAAATGTTTACGAGTTTATGACACAAATCAGAGGATTTGTTGTTTTTTCACAGTTGTACTTAAATATTGGAAAATGGTTATTTTATATGGAAGCTTTGAAAAAAGTGCAACAGTGTGGATTCATTCTAGTTGAGCCAGATCAGTTTAAAGCTACACTGAGAGGTTTGTATGAAGTGTTGGGTCACATAAGGTCAGCAAAGGAATGCACCAGAAGACATAAAAACTCTCATTCCTCACAGGAAACTCAAAAGAATGCATGGTTCTTATGTTAACGGTTCTAATAATGTTCTTACATTAGCCGGAACTTCATGATTGTTTGACATGAAGAACAATTATCATGTTTCCACATTTTTGAGACAAAATTTTTCATGTAATCTTTTTTGAAACAGAGAACAAATTTCAGGGGCTTCAGGCACTGATTAGAAGCCAGCTTTACATCTGGAAACTTATAATGCTTGAATTTTCTGTAACTCTTCTGTAAGTTTAATGTTCAGTGGTTTGAATTCAATCACAATTGTAGCATTCTTAAGCTGAATTAGCTTTTTTTCCCCGATCACGGCTTTTTGGAGTCCATGCGAAGGTCAGAAATCTTTAAAGGGAACTTCACTCATACCAACCATAAATTTGTAGTTTTCTTGTTATGCACAGGTACACGTATGAGCGCATCGATGGGAGAGTACGAGGGAATCTGCGCCAGGCGGCCATCGATCGCTTCAGTAAAGTGGACTCGGACCGTTTCGTGTTTCTTCTCTGTACCCGTGCAGGGGGTCTGGGCATTAACCTCACTGCTGCTGACACATGCATCATCTTTGATTCAGACTGGAACCCGCAGAACGACTTGCAGGTGAATAATGTCCATCAAACAATGATAAAGAGAGGCTTGGTACTTTCTGACTGAGATAAAGTTGTAGGCCATCTGTATCAAAGCCAAATGTGTCCTTCTCAATAATTGAGCCCAGTGGTAGCAAATATGAAGAGAACAGAATAAGGCCCAGAATAGAGCCCTGTGGGACCCCAGAAAACAAGGGAGCAATAGTGGTGGAGAATATCACAACAGAGAAAGGCCTATCATTTAGGAATGAAACCACCTTAAGCCTTAGAATCTCTGCGAGCGTGTCCAGCGTTTGTTTCGAATTAGGTAGGAGTGACACCCAGCACATAATGTTTTGATTTCAAATATAATGAGTAGGTTTCAAAAAGGTAATCAGTTTCGACATTTTTGGATTTAAACATGAACATTACAAAGTTATGACGTAATTTGCAAGGTAAATCAGATTAAAATGTTAGAAAATCGTCTTTCAGTTTCATTTCAGTTTCATTTCATTTCCGAAATCTGTGCCATCTAGTGGTGAAATTAAGGAATAGACCTGTGGTATGGCTTGTGTTTTTCAAATTTCTGGCTCATAAACAGAACAAAAACTGCTTGAAATTTATACTATTTACATTGTTCTGACCTTGTCTTTTTTTATCACTTTTTTGTTTTAAAACATAGTTCATTGTGAACTTTTGAGATTTTTGTCTGTAAAAAAGATATTTTTTTAAAAGAAATAAAAAAAAAACAACAACAAAAAAGTTGCCAAGCATTGACACAAAGATTTATTTTATGAAAGCAAATTGTAGAGTAGTATAAAACTCTCAAAAAGGCCCTCTAGACTTTGAGAATGGAGTGGTTGATTGTGTCAAAACCTTGTGCTTTAAACCTTTTCTTTTTTCACAGGCTCAAGCTCGCTGCCACCGGATTGGTCAAAGCAAAGCGGTGAAAGTGTATCGTCTCATAACACGGAACTCTTACGAGCGCGAGATGTTTGATAAAGCCAGTCTTAAGCTGGGACTGGACAAAGCTGTTTTGCAGGACATCAACCGGAAAGGCAGCCTCAATGGGGTGAGAGAATAGAAATCCTTTGGCATTAGTACAGTGTTCAGTAAGTAAAGGGAACACTTAAGGTGCTTTCACACGTCTAGTTCGTTTTATTTGGTCCGGACCAAGAGAAACAACTGATTAATTCTCGCAATCGTCTGCACATTTATTCGACGTTCACACCACACTGATCGTTCTGATACGCACTATTTGAAATACAGCCTTACGACATCATACAGGTCACATATGTCATCGTACATGTTTTTTCGACTGCTTTTCGATTGGTTAGAATGAATGTGTACAATAGATAAACAATAGATTGCCAGAAAACTGGGATAACGCTCTCAAAATTCTGAGCCTTTGTTTTGTGTTCATTTAACATGATAATGACAACTTCTGCTGTGTAAATTCAAGAAGCATATTTTTGTTGTCTACATCTTTTTTAGTTTGGATCATTTATTAACTAGTTCAATCATGATTTTACCTCAAACCAACAGCTCTAGTGAATTTGGTGGAGAGAAAAAATACAGTTCTTACCATAAAGCAACCATAAAACCCAGACAATATTGCTCACAATGGGCAAATACAGAAAACATGACAACATTTTACTGAAATGTTGTACCGTTTTTGGACGAGACTTCTGTCAATCATGACAAGTGCGCGTTTAGTTGTATACCAGCAGTCCGTGTCTTGAAATTTCAATATTTTCTTTATCAATAAATGACAGAAATATAATTATTAAATACTATTTTGAGGAAGGACATTCCTATCCCGTGATTGTGAGCCTGCTATCAACACTCGATGGGATTACTATCAGTCTGCGCACCGTTAAAAGGCGCTTGGAGGAAGCAGGCCTGTTCCGCAGGAAGAACTATGTTGTTTGGATACGGCTAGCTCTTTAACACAAGTTGCGTGCTAAAGAGGGGTGTACTTATTGTTATTATATTTTTGTTTAATGGGGTGCCACTAATCGAATTTGGAAATAACAACTCTTCCAGGTTCAGCAGCTGTCTAAGATGGAGGTGGAAGATCTGCTCAGGAAGGGAGCTTACGGGGCGCTCATGGATGAGGAAGATGAGGGTTCAAAGTTTTGTGAGGAGGATATCGATCAGATCCTGCAGCGACGCACACAGACCATCACCATTCAGTCTGAGGGCAAGGGGTCAACATTTGCCAAGGTTCATGTTTATATTATTATTCATTTGCATTTTTTCTACAGATTCTCTTTGTTTGATCAATTGTGGTATTTTTAATTGTAATAGTTTTTTTTAATCCACTTGCCTTCGGAAAGATCTTTTCTGACCTATCTTTTGTTTCTTTTCATTGTTTTGATTGTCAGGACAAACTAAATAATAGTAAGCAGAAGCAGGAGTGAATCTTTCTAACGTATTATTACAACAGACACCCGAAAACAGAAAAAGATGCGTTTTCCACCAGTTAAAAGCCAACAGCTCTAGTATTTATTGGTGAATCAAAGCATTCTTAATTGGTTTAAACAATAAATTCCTTTAAAAATTTAGGAACAACTAAACATATCTATACATACTTTTATATTTATATGCATTGTACTGTAAAAAACTGCCTTCCTCAACATTGGAATATTAACATCACCGTTAAACGTGATATAAAACAGCAGTTTACATTGTTTTTGGCTAGAATACCCCTCTATTTTCCACACAAGTTTGCTCAGATAAAAAAAAACTTCACATTATTAATATATGATCACCTGGTGAAGGTTAATATTGTTCACTTTTCAAATGTTCTTCAATTTTCACGCAAGATTAGAAGCTCTTGACTATTGCAGAAAGCTTTTATTAAAGGAAAACGATTCTTTGCTTTTGTTTAATATATTTTAATCTAGGATTTATTTTGTGCCGCCAGCTTTTGACTGTCAATAAAACATTTGGTATTGACAAATGTTCACAATCCCTAACTTTTCTCTGATTACAGGCCAGCTTTGTATCTTCAGGAAACCGGACAGACATCTCTCTGGATGATCCAAACTTCTGGCAGAAATGGGCCAAAATCGCGGAGCTAGAAATAGACTCCAGGGAGGAAAAGGTACAAGAGATGTTTGAACTTTTGAATAGACTATTTTGTCTATATATGCTATTGTTTTTCAGTGATTTCGGATGCACAATTCTGCTCAGGGTCTGCTACATGTCACCTCTGCATTTTGAATGATTACATTTTAGCGTTGCGGCATGGTGGCGCAGTGGGTAGCACTGTGTACCCCTCAGTGACCTTGCCCAATGTGCACTGGAGATAGGCCCCGGCAGACCCCAAAACGGGAATAATCGGGTTGGAAAATAAATAACAATAAATCATTTTTGTGGGCAATTCCTCGAAAAGCAAGAACTATGTTCAGACTGCAGCCCAATGTGACACAAATCAAATTTTTTTTTGCCTAAATGTGACCTGTTTCCATTGGTCTGAACAGCTCAATTGTGCTTTATTCAAATAAGACGCAGACCGCTTTTATATCTGTCTGAACGGCCGAGTAACATTTATCTGACTCTTTTATCATTAATCCCCATTCAGACGCACTTTCTCTCAGTTAAAAGTTGATGCAGAAGACAGCAATTTCGATTTAGGAAGGCACTTAGAGGCGTATTTAAAGAAGTACACTGAAGATTGTTTTGTTAAATTAACCTTGTCATTGATTACGCCATTATTCCAAAAATATTACATTTTTCTTCATCTCTTTTTCCTTACTATTACTTGATTTAATGGATCAGACATTATCTTTGACTACGTCACAAAAGCACTAGTAGAGCGTTCCCATCTATATCTGTAAACAGCATATTGCACCAGAGGCATCTGATCAGCATTCAGTTTACTGAGCACGCGTTTCATAGATTTATTTAGGTGTGTAACGTGAATTAGACAGAAAAAAAAACATCCTCGCCATGGGATTTGTGCCAAAATTTGCCACATTTCTGTCGATTGCAGAAGAGCGTTTCTTCGCAAAGTTGCTAGATTTTAATGTAAACATTTTCCCTCCTCCTCCCCCCACGTCTCTATCAGGACAGTCTGGTGATTGACACCCCCCGCGTACGGAAGCAGACTCGCCACTACAACTCATTCGAGGACGATGAACTGATGGAGTTTTCTGAACTGGACAGCGACTCGGAGGAGCGGCCCTGTCGCACGAGACGTCTCAGTGACCGCAGCAGACGATACCTCCGAGCAGAGTGCTTCCGGGTGGAGAAAAACCTGCTCATATTTGGGTCAGTGCTTCCCTTAGCCGTCGTATCGCTTCTCTTGTCCCAGAATCCTGGGTTTAGGACAGTAAAGAACCTTTACTGTGTGCACAGGTGGGGTCGCTGGAAGGATATCCTCAATCATGGGCGCTTTAAGTGGCACCTCTCTGAACGAGACATGGAAGTGCTCTGCAGGGCTCTCCTAGTCTATTGTCTCCGGCATTATAAAGGAGACGACAAAATCAAGAGCTTTATCTGGGATCTGATCACACCTACGCAAGACGGTCACAATCAAGCTCTGCAGAATCACTCAGGTATCCCATGAAGGGAGTCATCAGTTCATCAACTTGTGGACATTGCTGGATGCGTTCTTTTGGCATCTCTAGGTTTGTCTGCTCCGGTCCCAAGGGGTCGTAAAGGCAAGAAGCTGAAGAACCAGTTGAGTCCTCCTGAGCTGAAGAATGCAGACTGGCTTGTGCACTGCAACCCCGAGGTGGTGCTTCAGGATGACAGCTACAAGAAACACCTCAAACAACACTGCAACAAGTGAGAATCCCAGCTGATCCGTCCAAATAAATACCGTAAATGAGTGAAAAGCATCTTTTTTTTTGTGTGTGTTTATAGGGTGCTACTGAGGGTCCGCATGCTGTACTATCTCAAGGTGGAGGTGCTGGGGGAGGCTGCACCTCGTGCTCTTGAAGGGATTCCTGCCAGGTACAAGATGCATCTTAGACTGGTGCATTAGTTCTCATAAATGAGTGAATGTTGAGGTATTAACGTGTTTTGAACACGTTTCCGCAGTAAACTGGAGGTAAATCTGCCTGATATTGACTACATTGAGATCCCTACGATATGGTGGGATGCCGAAGCGGATAAATCACTGCTTATCGGAGTACACAAGCATGGTGAGACATCATAAATGCAGAAGAAATATGTGCCTGATACTATCATTTGTTAGTTGAGGTGTGATGCATTTATCTTTATTTAAGAATCTTTTTTTAATTGTTTGATCCTTGTGTATGGAATCCGTTTGTCCTCTAAAGGATACGAACGCTACAACGCCATGCGTGCAGATCCCGCCTTGTGTTTCCTGGAGCGAGTTGGGATGCCAGATGTCAGAGCTCTGACTGTAGAGCAAGGGGGTGCAGAAACTGCTACAGATGCACCTGATAGGTAACATAAAATTGCCTTAAATAATCCGTTCAAAGCTTAAGACAGTCATGATTTTTTAGAATTTTTACTGTGCATGGGTATCCAACTTTATGGATATAGAGATTGTAACAATCAAACACTGTTTATTTCAATAAACCATGTTCCAGAAGTGGGTGGAGCTTATCATTCAGCTATGATCTGCACTTTTCTCTAATTGGACAGCGGTTTAATAATGCATGACTTCCTTATTCAGTGCTCTGGTAATACAAAAACATTAGTGTGCAACAACGTTTAAAATGCACATGTTCGAGCAATTACAAGTGCTAAGAAACCAGTAGGAAGTAACGTTGTATGTGGTCGTCATGGCGACCACCATTTTATGGCGGATCTTTGTCGTTTTGGAAATGCAGTGCAGCATCCCTATGTGATGAGTTCATCAAGTTGAGCCAATGGTTACATATGTTTTTAACAAGGAAATGAATATGGAGGAATATGTGAAACGTGTGTTCCTGCAAACACAGGCTTGCTCCTTTTTAGTCACTTTTTTCAGTGTCTGCACTTGTTGTGGGTAGAACAATTTTTTTTGTAGCTGTTCCAAGAAAATCTATCTTCTTGTAACCTCATGTTCGTCTCAAGAAAATTATGTTGGCTTCTGAGTAACCAGACTGTGGCTTTGAGTGATAGTATTAGCAAGAGTAAAGGCAGAGCTTTGTGTATAAAAATATTTTTAATAGAGGTATAACGATACACTATGCTCACGATAGGATACATTCCTCGATATAATGTCCACGATACTACATGCATCACACTATTTTACAACACTACTTGAAACCAACATTGGAAAATCTAAAATTTTACATTTTCACACTGTAAAGCTGAGAAGTTTGATTTGTATGAGAGCTTTTGATAACATCCTTCCACTAGGGGGCCGTGTTAATATTTGCATTAAGTCAAATTTTTTATTCTAAGTGATTGAGAGAGATCATTTTCTAAAATTTCCTGTTTAAAGTGTGAGTAAAGCGCAATGGTTTTCTAGTAAAACAAGAAGACAAGGTAAAGAAGTTTCAGAAGTGACTAGAGTCACAATCACTCCAAGAAGCAAATACACTTCAGCTCCTAGAAGAAGTATCCCAGTAGCTTCACGATACGTATTGTGACAATTTTTGCATTGAAATATATTGTTACACCTCTAAGTTTCAATCCTAAAAGCTTCGCAGTAGATTTATTGTGTAATTTCAAATAATTTACATGAAAAAAAATCAGTACTTTATGATTACTCATTACCTCTTTATTGTCACACTTTCTGACACCAAATGTTTTTATCATAACGTTGAATTGTGAGTGCATAAAGTGATTTCTGTAAAGCTTTGATTTACTGGTGTGTGGAAATTTAATTTTTAGCTTGATTAAAAATGAAGAAATCAAAGAGGAGACGGATGTGAGATCTGAGGAGTCTGAAGACAAGGTGGATATCAAGGTAAATGGAGGAAATTAGGGGAAATCAAATGTTAAAACCAAAGCTGAAGCTGTATATATTTACATTTTGTTTTTTTATGTATATAAAGGAGGAACCTATAGCAGAGGAAACTGAGAAAAATGTGTTGACTGGTATGGATGACATATTTATCATTTACATCATGTTATGGTTACAAGTAATAATGGTTACAACGACTGATATTAACATTGCAAGCCAGTGTCCCCGAAACATATAGCACTTTAAAGTAACCGTCATAAGTTTATGAGGGGTTTAGGTTAGTCTTTAAGAGACCTGCAGGGTAATCATCCAATTTTCAAGTGCAATTGTAACGGAGGTCAAGCTTGTGAGCCGAAGTTGCCCATGTTCAAATTTCCACAGGGCCACAGTCCAAGTAAGATACAGCACTGTTGACCACAGTGTTAAAATACATGCATGCAAAAACTATTTTATTTTCCACCAGAAGATGGCATGACACTCCAAACAGTCAATTTCTCAAAATCAAATTTTATTTGCTGCAGAATCTAAAATATTATTTCTTTTGAAGGTTGCTTTGTAGCATCGCTGGCAATAGATCTACCTCCAGAGATGATGGAGCATAGACGGATCCAGTGGCCAGCAAGCTCTGCTCTTACAGCACGTCTGCGGCGTCTCATTACCGCCTACCAGCGCTACACGCGTCGTGAACCACTTCGTCATGATTTCCTCTTACACGAGGGGATTGCCCCTGTGGCTTGGCAAATTGGAGAGTTTAGGCATTGCTCAACTGATCCAGATCCTCTCTTTTTGGAGTGGCAACGGAGGTATGTGATTTTATCACATTGTTAGTAATTCTAAAATCTGTCCTGTTTTTAAAAATATACAGTGGGGCAAATGAGCGTTTGATACACTGCTAGGTTTTGCAAAAATGGAGCAATCAGGAATTTTCATTATTAGTGACTATTGGACTATGGTTCTCATAGACCAGTTAGTTTGTCATTAATAAACCTCCACTCATTACATTGTTTAATTAGCCTCTTCACAACTCAATCACTTAAGCCTCTCCTCTATGAACAAAGAGTTGGACACTAGGGACAAAATTGTAAACCTGCACTAGACTCCAATGGGCTACAGGACAATAGAGAACAGCTTTACGAGAAGGAAACATCTGTTCGTTGTAGATGATGGAAGAAACCAAAGATAACTCAGTCTACATCAGACTGGAGTTCCATGCACAGTCTCTCCTCGAGGAGCATCAATGATCCTGAGGAAGGTGAAGATTCTATAACTACACAGAAAGAGCTACTCAAATGACCTCAGTTTTCCACTCCACAGTTATGGAATAGAATCCTACTGCTCAAACAGCATCTCCAGCACATCGGATATCTACCTGATGGTTCTGAGGAGGGAGGCATGAGGTTTTGAGGTGCTTTCTGCAAAAAGGATGGCTGCACTGTGTTGAGGGGGTGAATTGACTGGGCCATGTATTGTGAGGTCCTTTATTAGCGGGAACAGTTAAAAAAATCACCAGTGCATCACATACTTTGGTTGCCCTTTTTATTTCTTTAAAATAGTTGATTTTGTGTGTCCTCTCTTTGTTTTATTTATAAATGTGCCACGATCCCTTTTTACGTTCACCTTTCTCTTTAAATCCATTCATAAGATGAATTGACTTCAACAATATTTACATGAGTTGATCATTTGATTTTTAAATATTTTATGTGAGGTACAACATTAACATTGTAGAACATTGGAAATGTTTTCATTTAATAACAGTTTGCCAAAAAACTCCACTTTAAAGTAACTGTGAAGTCCCAGAAGGCAAAATATCCCTAGTCCTACCTCTTAACCCTTAAACCTTTTCTGCATGTTCACATAAGAGAAAGGGCTGCTTCAATTCTTATCAGTAAGGGGTAGAGGCCTCTGCACACCGAAGGGTGCTCTTTATCTGGGTTGAGGATATATTGACGCTCCCTGCCTGAAGATGTCGTTTGTGATACAACAGATGCTCAAACGGGGAAATAGGAAAGAAGAAGACGAAGCAGAGAATAAATCAAAGAACACATCGAAAAGGTCATGGATGTCGAGCGGTTTATACTGTTGGTGGCTGATCACAGGGAGCTGTTTGACAAACTTGAAGAAAAGAGAGGAATTGTTGTGATCCCTTACAGAAAAAGAAATAAAAGAAGTCGCTCTTTTGCGTCCTACTCACGTCATCAAAAACGGATCCAATACGGCACTCCAAAACTTTTTTCTTTTGCCACCTCTCATTTGGTCCGAAATGTGTTTGTGCCCATGGTTTTATATCGAGGTGTATCAGCTCACGAAAATTTGCAACGAAAATTCGATTGTATGTGTTGAGGCCTTAAGGTGTAGGTCTTTGAACCCTTAAGGAAAGGTCACGTTCAAAATAGATTTGGTACAGCCTTTCCCCTCACATGAACAAGTAAAACCAAGGTATAGGGCTAAGGGGGAGAAAAATAATTATTCCTATGGGCTTGTTCAAGTGAGATAATGTCTTATTTGTAACATAGGTGGACTCGCCGTGAACAGGCTGACTTCTATCGCACAGTGTGCTCCTTTGGAGTAGTATTTGACCCTGAGAAGAAGACCTTTGACTGGAGCCAGTTTCGTGCTCTTGCTCGATTGGAGAGGAAGACAGACGAAAGCCTAGAGAGATATTTCCACAGCTTTGTTTCTATGTGTCGCACTGCATGTAGGCTGCCACCCAGAAAGGAAGAAGGTAAATTGATGTTAGTTCATTTTTAGATAAAAAAGTAGACACAGAGTCCATCTGTTTACATGCAACTTGATGTTCCGTGTAGGTAATGTGGATCCTTTGCTGCTCGTGGAGCCTATAACCGAAGAGCGAGCTGCCAGAACACTATACCGTATTGAGCTTTTGAGGAAGGTCCGTGAGCAAGTGCTACGCCACCCACTACTGGGATCACGACTTCAGCTTTGTCGCCCTAGTCTATACTTGCCTGTCTGGTGGGAGTGCGGCAAACATGACCGTGATCTTCTCATTGGGGTTGCAAAGCATGGATTGAGTCGAACTGACTTCTACATCTTAAATGATCCCCAACTGTCTTTCCTAGAGGCCCATCGGAACTATGTCCAGAAGGAAAACCACAGATATCCTGGCACAGGCATGACCCACCACCCGTGCTGCTTGTACGATCCCAATCTTGGACATTCCCCACAACCTCCAGAGTTCCACACTACACCTTCACACCACTCACCACCACCACCTCTTGCTGACACTCACGGGCACCACCAGGCCCACGAAGGAGTGGGATCTGAGACTCCAGGCTCTTTGGGAATAGGATCAGGAACCAGGGAAGGATTTTTAGACTGTCCTCCATTGGATGACACTCTAGAGTTGGGATCTTTACAACATGAAAGCCTAACATCGGATGGACTACATTGCAAAGCTGGTAAAGAAGCCTTCAATGGATTTCCTTTCAATTCAGCAACTGGCGGTCAAAATATGCTAAATTCCTATGGTGTGCAAGGAGAGCTGAATGGCACTCAAGGAGACGTGCCAGACTCAATCGCTGGGAAACTTCGTAGCGATGTTCTAGTGGGAGAACAAGGGTCCTCGGAGGAGACTGGCTTAATGGCACCTTCAGTGGAACTGAATGACCTTCAGACACCATGGGAAACCTCAGACCATGCGGAAACATCTGACATGTTCAACGAGGCTGATCCCATTTTGGGAGCGCAAGCCTTGGAACCAAGCTTTCTGGATGCTTCTCAACCAGATGATGAACAGGGAGGTGAGGAAACGCTAACAGATTGTTTGAGCATGCCCAGTTCAGACTCTCAAAGCAACCCCGTTGAGCCACTGGCACCTAGCTTCATGCTGTTCAAAGACCTTAACGTTGGAGAAACGTCTGTGGATGAATCTGATCTATCAGAATATGTCCCTCCACCACCTCTTGGACTCTCAGTTGTGAGTCTTGACCAGGCAGATCCCATTAGTGAGGAACAGGGGGATAAACTTAGTGATTCAAACATGACAAATTGTGTTCCCAGTCCAGAAGAATCACCTGAAAGTCTGGGGTTCAGTTTTGAGAAAGATAACCCTTCTCCAGAAAGTCCAAAAACAAAGGACATTCAAGATGAAGCTGTCCAGATGTCTCCAAGTGAAAACTGCCTCGCATCACAAAAAGGAGAATGCAAGCTTCAGCTCGAGGACTCCACAGAAGGAGAGTTAAAAGTTCCAGGTGAAGTGGCCTTGAAAGAGCCTTACGAAATTCCAACCGAGCCAGAAACAGTGCCTTTTGAGCAGTCTTATGATTTGACCTGTGATGAGACCCTACAGGAGCCTTGCGAAGGTTTTCAGCAGGACGAACAGCACTCGGTAAACGAACCCTTGGCAGAGACCTGCAAAGTACCAACGGAATCAATGGACCAGTGCAGTCTCTCTACAGAATACCCTTTACCTTCTTCTCTTCCACAATCTCCAACTGTCTTACCTGATACCTCTGTGTGTCCGGGCTTTGATTCTGTCCCCAAACAAGAGTTTCTAATGGATACGTTGGCTGTCGAACCAAAGCCTGAGCCTGATAGTACGACGCAGACTCCTCATCTTGAGCAGAGTGGAGATTTGGAAGTGAAGGACAAGATAAAATATGAAGATGCAAAGATACCAGGTATGCATCCCTCTACACGTGTAGATTTGGGTGTTGGATGATCTCTATGGCACTTTATAGTTTCACAAAGTTGTTTTGTAGTGGTTTTGCTCAGTCAGTACTGATTTTGCATGTTAAAAAAGGATTTATCCAAACTGAACTGGTTTACTTTAGGAGATGATGACATATCTAGATTTTTTGGGACAGATCTCAATCTCACCCTTTTAGTCTTGGTCTTGTCTCAGTATCTTCTGTTCCTGATCTTAGTTTCTTGTCAGGTGTTCTCGAACACATCACTAATGAGTTTTAATCGTCGCTTCAGTTAAAATATTTTTGCCGCTTTGTTTATAGCATTGTTGGGAGAGGTTGATTCTCCACGGTTTGCACTCCCAACGTGCGAGATGCCAGATAGTATACATGACCTGAGGGAACCCACAATTGCACAGCTTCTACAGGAGAAAGCTCTCTTCTCCTTCTCTGAGTGGCCTAAGGTACCATTATGATATTGTTTGAGTTTGAAATGTAGTCGGTGAAGTTGGATCCAACCACATAGCTGGAAAACCACTTTTCACTTAGTGATGAGTCTTTTTTGTTTCTACAGGACAGAGTTATAATTAACCGTATTGACAGCATCTGCCACACTATCTTAAAGGGAAAGTGGCCGTCTTCAAATCAACAATATGACTCTCCCAATTCAATAGCAAACACATGTGTGCCCAACAGTGCCCAGCAGAGGGCAGGTTTTCAGCCTACCAGAATGCCTATATCTCAGAGCCTTAGCTTCAGCCTCTCTCACACGGTACCACATTTACAAAAGGTAGGTTGAGATTCTCCAGTGTTCCTATTCTAAGGAGTTTAAACAATACATTTCGCTGTAGCATTTCTGAGAAATGTTCCACTTTCACCTCTGCTTTTAGGAGCGGATAGCCCCAGCATTTCTCTCCGAGCTCAAACGCCCAAGACGAGGCTTTGAATTTGAGGCAGAGGTCCTTGCCAAACCGAGTCACCTCGGAGAGAAGATCCACCATACTAACACACTCATCCTTAATGGCTGGCAGGATGCTGCAATTGACCTCTCCAAACCAGGAGAGATAACCGTGGGTGGAGAAAGCAGCCCAATTATGAGTCACGCTGCAGCACATAAAATACCAGGGATGGGCTCCATACAAGGCTCATTGGGACTGGATATGGCTGGCATTTTACAGGCTGGCCTAATTCACCCAGTCACTGGGCAAATTGTCAACGGCAGCCTTCGTCGTGATGATTCAATGTTGAGACGGAGAAGAGGACGAAGGAGAAATGTGGAGGCTCCTGACCTCGGCTTTTTAAAGGGACGAAGCATGACGTTGCCTGAACAGCAGGTATGTTGACCATGTTTTAATAAAAGGATACAATAAATAGATTTCAAATGCTGGGAACACTTGGTAATTATTATAAACCTATAATATTTTTCTATAAACTGTGGTCATTTATCCACTCATTTACTGAAACTTTATTTGTTTATAAAACTCCAGATCTGGAGGATTCTTAAAGGTTGTTTGGTTTCAGTGAAACTAGAAATAACAGCATAAGTTGTGTGGAGTGTATTTTTAAAATAAGCTGGTTAAAAATAGCCAGTGAAGGACTGTTTAAGAATAAAACAAATGCCAATTCATTCATCTTCTTTTAGGGCTTTTTGGATTTTTGGCTGTTTAATTATCAGTTGACTTTGAATGCCCTTGTGCGTCCTGAGACAAAGATGACGCATGCCAAATTTCAAATCAATTGGTTTATTTATGCTTTAGTTAAAACCATTTTCATGTACTCTAGCGCCACCGTCTGACCAACAAAGGGTATTTTTTCCTGTGACCTTGGAGTAACTTCTTACATAATATTTCTAGGTTTGCTGACGATATCGTATTCCGTTCAGGAGTTAATAATCTAGCTCTGCCAACTTCAAACTTTTGGCTCCCCTTCAATCGGTCGAAATTTCTACTTTTTTAATATAACTGTTGATATTCAGAATTTTCTGCACTGACTTTTTTTCAGCTAGTTTTGTCAAAGTTGGTTTTGCATAAAAATTGATTCCAATGGCATAACACACAGTCTAGGAGTTAAGACCAGACCACAATCTGTTTGGGATTGATATATTGGCGCTTATTGGGGTCAACCTTCAGCCAGCAGGTCCAAATTTGAAGACCCTGTGCTCCTAGTAGATGGAGCAAACCATAAAATAAAGTCCCAAAGAGACACTATGCCATTTCCTGTTCTACATTTTAAATTATAGTAAATATTATAGGTGATGCTGTTTATATAGATATACGTTTATATGCTCAACAGAGTGGGTCAGAGAATATTAGCCACCCCGTTGTGTCCTCCACATCCTCGCAGTCTGAATGCCCTCCAGAAACCCAGATTACCCTTCCCAGTCACCCCTCGGCCTCCTCTCCAGCTGCTCCCCCCGCCTCAGAGACCCTTAGCATGAGCCTGGATCGGGAAACGGCAAACAAAGGCCTAATGGAGTGGCTCCGACAGAAACCCAACTACAACATGGAGCTTTCTGCTTTTCCAGCGGTTAGTAAATACAACTGAGATTTTTCTTTTTTAGACCTTTTCAGTGACAAAAGGTTTCTAAGTTTGAAACCCGAACCCCTCGTCATTTTCCATGATCTCCACCGCTTCTGTTACTGTCCAGTCTGTTCAAAATAAAGGCAAACAAATAATCCATAACAACCAAAAAACCTTGGCATTTTAGTCTGATTATAAAAGTCCTTGTGCGATTGCTTCCGTTTTTTTAATCAAAGTGCCAGATCAAAACTTTTACTAAAGTGTTATCTTGGAAATTATTCCATCATAAAACTATATTCTTCATCTCTGTCTTGATCTCAGAATGCAGGTATGTTGCACAGCTTCTTGGATCGTCCAAAGCAGAGAAGGCATCGTTGCAAAGACCCCACCAAGATCGATGTTAACTCTTTGACCGGAGAGGAGAGGGTCCCAGTTGTGCATCGAAACACAGGGCGCAGAGTAGGCACATCTATCATTCTCTGATTACTTTTCTTGCTTATTTTTGTCATCCTCTGCATGATTCGGATCTTACTGTTCTGGTTGCAGCTTGGAGGTGCTATGGCTCCAGCTATTAAAGAGCTGTCCCGATGGCTGGATGCAAACTCTGAATACTCTGTGGCATCCGACTGGGCAGATGTGGTGAAGCATTCAGTGAGTAGAAATGTGGAATCTAGCTTCTAGAAATTCTAGAAAGGCGAATTTAAAGTTTAAAATCTACTGCCACCAATATTGCTTTTCTACTATTGTGTATATTTTTTCTTAAATTATTTTGTTGTAGTATGTTTTTGTGCAGTGACGATGCTTTCTGGCCAGTCAGCTGAAAAAGCGAGCAAATTGGCAACGTTGTGTCTTTCCAATCTGAGAAAATGATCAGCTTGGCCTGACTTGTCCTGCTCATCTGAACCCGTACAGAAAAAAAAACAGCTAAACGGTTCAGAATGCCTTGGAATAGCCTGCAAATTTTTGAAACTCTCAATGGGTAACCTCACTGAGACTTAACCAGGAAATGGACCTAGGATGGATTCAAACCCCTCTCGCAGCTTGAAAACGTCTGGAAACTTTACTGGAGACTATAGTGCCTAGATTCTGAATTTATTCGATGTTCTTCTTCCCCAGGGTTTTCTACCAGAGGGCAAATTTGCCCGCATCCTCACTGGACCTGTGAGTCGAGATCCTGCTCCTCGTAGAAGAGGCCGGCGACCCCGATGTGAGATGCCCAAAGCCCCTGAGCTCCCCGCTGGCATGGCTCCGCTCTTTATGAACGGTGGAATTATAGGCAGCATGGATCTGGTCAGTTTACCCAATCTCCGCAATGTCCCTGGGATCCCATTAACAGGTATCATGGGCTTTCCTCACAGTTTCGCAGTTCCGTCTGGGGATGATGCCAAAAATGGACTCGGCATGCTTCCCATGATGCTCCATGGGATGGCGACCGTGCAGCCTCCGTTGTACAGCACTCACATGAGTGGAATGGTCAATCAACCAACATCTACGGCATCCACAGCATCGTCTACTGCAAGTGTTACGTCTACGACCTCCGCAACGGTGACGTCGACCTCCAGAACCACTGATAGCGCGGACAATGCTCCTCCGAGGGATAGCGCAAGCTCTCCGGGGAGCACGGAGAAAGGGAATAAGGAGGACACAAACCAAAGGGGGGAAGAGAAGAAAGAGTCTAGCACTGCAGCCACCAGCAGCAGTAATAGTAGCATCACAAGCACCGGCAGCCATTTAACCTTTAACCCCTTCCTAATCCCAGGAATGTCCCATAGTTTGTTGTATCCACATATGTTCTTACCGCCCGGGAGTATAATGGCACTACCTGCTATGCCCGCAGCGGACAGCACCGGTAGCCCCAAGAGGAAGAAGAAGAAGTTGAGAGAGGAGGGGCCGGCCGAGGGACTCACACAGACAAACAGTGAGGATTCCAAGAGGGTCAAAGACCAAGAGACGTCTGAGCAAACAAACCAAGAGGCCAGAAGGGACGAGAATGGACCCGATGTAGGTTTAGCTCCTTCTGACCTCATAAAAGCTCCCCCAGAGGAGAAAAGTACTGTTAAGAGTGAAGGAAATGAAACGGATGAGCAACCGGAGGACGGCGCTCAAGACTAAAGGCACAGTACTTTTGTGATTGTTTCGTGTGTGTAAGCGTTTGTGAATAGGACTTTGAATATCAATGTATTTGTTTATAGATCCACCCTTCATGTACGTTCACCCACATCTACTCAAGAAATAGACACTCGAAGCATGCAGACACTCATGAGTCTTACAAAGGGACAACATTATGATTGACGTGTTCCTTTTGCATCATGGGAATCCAGATATTAATGGAGAACACAGTGTGATGCATTAGCGTCTGTCTCTAAATCTCTGAAAGTGGTAGGTTCTTGGTATTGTGCAAAAAAAAAAGAGTCTCAGTTCATAATGGTGTTTGGGATCATGCTCTTATAGTTGCGTAGGATCTAGATAATATTCGAAAACATTATGTAAGGACTCATCCCGTTGACGGAGCCGGATCTGAAGCGCTCTCAATGGACCACAGTATTCTGCTCTTAGTTGCTTGCTGCTATGTATTCAATTTTGCGGAGATTCTAACCCAGATCTTTTACAAAGCTATAGGCGGAGTGAGTGCAATGGATACTCTGAAACAGCTTGGTTCGAGGTCAGAACAATCATGAGATTTTATCATTTTCTTTGTTTGTCTTATCGTTGACATTATGCCCCCATTTGGAAGTGAGTAATTGGTTGAACTGGTGGATAAATGCACTTAGGGTTCCCACAAATGTTTTGCTTGATTCAAAGTGGATGCTAAAGGGATACGTGCACCAATTAATTGACCTATCTCTAAACCCCAAAGAGCGTGTAATTGGACAAATCAAGAACTGCTCAGTGTTTTAAAGGACATAACTTAACGAAATTGTAGACTTGGGAGATATTTAGAGCAAAAAAACTGGATTTTGTTGAAGGCAGGTATATTCAACTGCGCAGATTTACCAGTAACCGTCCAAACAAGACACGCACAACTAATACATTTACCGGTAATTCACCTCCATAAACAGAAAGAACATTTCAGTGTTTAACTTGGGGAGCTAGCAGGCTAACAACACTGATAGCCAATGCTAATGTTAGCTATGACCATAAAAGAGGTGCTTGTCGAGCCTCATGACTTGCAGAAACAAAATAAACTACATTCCTGAAGCTTTTTATAGCTGGGTAATTAAAGAAACATACGGGGCAGAAAAACTCATCCCAGTGCAATCGTGAAATCGAAATGTGCAATGCTCACTTTTTTTTGTTTGAACTCTCCACATTGTGTGGGGCTTAGCAATAGGTCGACTAAGGTTCTATCATGTTTTTTTTAATTCAAAGCAAACTGTCCGAAAATTACTGTAGAGATCTACCAAACAGGCTTTTTATAAGCTTTGGGATTAAAATGGGACTGACTAGGTCTCAGAAACAAATCCACGATTTACTGCGTTCTCTTCGGGTTGACGGGGTCGAAAGGAAGACATCAGATCGTGTTTGTTCTCCTCGTGGCTCGGTTTCTCTTTGAAAATGCTGTCGAGTAAAACTGTAGAGTCAATCTCTCCAGCTGTATATTGCTGTTACTTTAGTGTACATGAGGTTTTATTTTTCCTCTGCGCCAGGAAAAGTACAAATATTGGCACTCGTTCCTTTAATACACTCCGTGATAACCCAAGATAACGCAACACAAACATCTCCCCCCGAGCTCAACAGGGTCTGTATTGTGGGAGATTTACTTTTCCACATTTTAATCCTTATTTTTGCTTCAGTTTTCAAGTGTTTTGCACAGTCCTTTGGTGAATGTTTACTTGTAATTGTGTTCCGTCTTGTTTCAAGTGTGTTCGTGTGGACGCATGCACACACTTGCGCACGTCACTTGTATATTTTGACCAGATGTAAACTCGTACTGTATACTACTTGTCTAAAAACTAAAAAAAAAAAAAAAAAAAAATCACGGTCACCTTCAAAAACATGCAGATGTTGCCTTGTCACACTATTTGTGACGACATTATGTTATTTATTTTGCTTTTTATTTCTCTTTTTTGCCAAAATCACCAAATATTCTTCTTTCATGTCTCATTTTTTTGTTGCGTTCACTTTACAATGCCTTATTTAGCATTTTATAAATGGATGTTTGTTACATCTTTGTGTTGGATGATATATATCAAAGATTTCGTGTATGGTTCGCAGTCCCGGTTGAAATCCAAATGGTCTCGTTGTACTAACAGTGGCCTGTTCAAGATTCCCCCGGTTCTCCTTAAAAGCAGCATTTCAAAGCACAACCAGAGTCCCATTGTTAGTTCTTCCATAAAAATGAGATGAAAATTCAAGCCTAGAAGATGTTTGTGAATTGAGGTCTTCACCATTTCAGGAGAAGCACAGTCTGTTGTTGTTCAACTGGAGATTTGGATTGAGAGACTGCGAATGCTGTGTTGCTGTTTGTGTTCATTTTTAAAAGTCTACTGTTCATGGAAATGTAGTTTGAACTCTTGTTGGAAACTCAGAAAGTAATTTGTAAAAGAAATTCTCCCCGGCACAGTATCTGGGCTTATCTGTCTATCCTAAACACACTCCAGAAATCATTTTTTTTGCGTTTTAACAACTACGACTTGTTTTTTTTTCTGTATTTATTGTCTAAATGTTATTGTAACATGCACATTAATCGTTTCTGGGTGTTTTCCAACATGGGATGTCTATACTGATCCATTTCCTTTCCATAAAAGCTGAACTGCTCTAAAACAGTAATGTTGACTGTATCTGTGTGTGTAAATGCATTTCTGGTTATTGCACTCCAAGCTTCTCTTCAGAATTTATCACAGTGCTCAGCATAAATGACTTCACCCCCCCATTGATTCAGTAGCTCAGTGAACAAAAGAACAATTTCCAAACTTCCAGGCTTGGAATGAACAAGTTGGCGACAGATTGCAGCATCTATCTTTTTCCATTCTTCAAGAATAACTTTTTTTTAGAGCTGGATGGAGAACGATGCTCTACTCGATTCCCCACAGGTGTTCGACTTGGTTCAGATCACCTTCGCCTTTGTCTCTTCGCTCCAGAGTAGAGTCCCAGTAGTCTTCTTCTAAGTCTAGGCGTGCTTTTCTGTCCTGGGGCTATAGGTAGGGTGACCAAGCATCCTCTTTTGGCTGGACATGTGCAGTCCGGAGCGTAAAAATAAATTCACACAATGTCCGGTGTTCATTGTTTTTCATAAGAACGTTAATTTTCTCGGCGATTTGTACACAATACTACGGTTCTACTTTGTTGTGCGACGTAATTAACGTAAGTAAAGTAGTATAGATCCTTATAGTTTAGGTTAATATATTTGTGAGACACTTTTATAATTTATCTTATTACAGTTATTGAGCTGTGTATTGTTGAAGCTGGAAGTTCTAACAGAAGAGTTCATATTTAGAACATTATTTCATATTATTTATTTTTTTCTAACACATTTTTGCCGATTTAATTTAGTTTTACTTCAGACGTTTTCTTTTTTTGAAGAATTTTGCACCACTGAAGCACAATATAAAGTAATGAGTTCATCAATCTCCGAGAAGCCTGACTGAATTTGTGTCTCGAGGCCGCGCTGACCGTCCTCTTTGGTCACCCTAGCTTTAGAAGAGGATTCCTGTGTGTGCTCCATATAGTGTCACGATAAACGTTCACTCCAGTCTGTCTTTCTACTGCTTTCGCTAACTGCAGTGAACTTGAATGCTGATTTTCTTCTCATTAGAAAACACTCCTTTCGAGATGATAACTTCTGTGGACAGCCTGGACGTTACTGTAAGATGGGTGCACTTCAGTCTTTTAACATTTTTTGCAGTATTTTGACCGATATGTAAAGCTTTGCTGGTTTTCTTGTTGCCTTCAAATTTTTGTGTAAACAAATGATTTCCTTTCACAGATTTGTGACATTTCTCTTCCATTGCTGACAGCATGAAATGGGCTTTTATTCATTAAGTAATGCCCTTTTATAGTCACAAATCATGTAATTGAATGCTTGCTAATTAGAATATTGCAGTATTAGGTGTGGCTTTCTTTTCCCTTAAGATTACAATTGGGGTGTACTCTTTTTCGCACAGTTGGGCTTGAATGAATTTGTAAGGAATTTAACAAGCCTTTTTTTCCAATCAATGGTCCGCATTTGTGGAGGTATTTTGGACAGTAGTATCTCATTGAAAATGTTGATTCTGAAAGAAAACTAAAGGTTTTCTGACAAATGTTATGGGGTGTACTATTTTTTGCAGAGCACTGTAATGTTTCACATTCCTATGGCAAAAATCTGGATTTTTTTTGCAGCAGCAGATCTTTCACAATAAATAATTTTAATGTACAGTATAGTGTGTTCAAAGTAGATCCTGGAGGTTCAAGTTTTAGTTCCAACCCTGCTTCCTTAAATGATCTGCTGTGTTTCGTGAAGGTTGAAGCTAAACTGTGCAGGTCCTCCAGTGATGGACGTGCCTGGTATGGATAGTTCTAAGACTGGATTTTGCATTGACGCGGTGTTTGCATGCCATGCCCATACACCATTCTTCTTGCTAATAATGAATGTGCAAGGCAACTTAAACTGAAAAGAAAAGATACCAGGCTTGGTGTAATAGGCGCTTAAGATAAACACTTAACATAACTGCTTGAATCTTTTCCGAGCCTTCAGTATGCTGTAGTTCAACACATGACCAATGTTCCAAACTTGGATGCACTGGAGGTATGTTTTTTCCCAAAGGGCGCAATGTAGGGATAATTACACTAGACAAAGGTGAACTATTGGAAGGTTGAAATGTGTGGCTATTTAATTGTTTGGGATTACAGAATTTTTCTAAGCACCTGTACATTGATATGGACCGATCATTTACGTCAAACCATGGTATATGATCTTTTATTGTGTAATAAAAGATTACTTTCAAGTCAGTATGTGTTATGCTGATTAGTTAGTTGATAACTGCAATGTGGTTGCAAACACCACAGAGTGTAGAAAGCAGATTTGCAAATACTTTTAATTCAGGGTTGGTTTATAATACACAGATCTCATCATCCGCTTTTGTTTTTTACTTGTATGTGCCTCAATAAAATGATATAAAATCAAAGCAGCTCAGTAATACCGACTTTAAACTATGTCGTTGCGGAGGCTGTTGAGTAACTCGTGTCTCAAGAGCATGTTGAAATTTTAAAATCTTTGTGCTTTCACTGTGACTGAATCTTTGACACTGAAATCTTTCAATTTTAGGGCAGGTGGAGGTCCAAAATTAAATGTATTTGATGTCCCATTAGGCTGATTGCTGAAATTGGTTAATTATTCATAATTCTACATTCATATTTCTGGATCCTCAAGATGCCCAGATTCAAAACCTGTGTTCTCAGCTGGAAATTGATAATAATTGATCTTAGCAAAACTATTTATTTCATTAAGCTTATTAGTTAATGTAAAAAACTGAAACATCTGTAGAAAGTGAATGGGTGGTATGTCCTCTTCTACACCACATTTGCTTACCTTTTATTCGTATTTAAATATTGTTGCACAGAAAGATGTTGAAACTTATTTATCTGCAAACACGAGACCCCTTTTTTGTTAGAAACACAATCATGGCCCATTACAAACTTGGGACCATCAAAACAGAAGAAAGCGTTTGTTTTTAATTCAGTTATTTTCAAAGTGTGGCAATATAGGCATTATTTTAAAAAAAAAATAAGTTAAAATTATGGTTTAGTTCTTCACTGTATCTTTTCATACTGTATAACGCTACGTTACGAATACTCGTCGTTTATATACTTCTAAAAGTATTCGTTTGGAAATCACGTAATATTATCAAAAAAACGTACTTATTCAGCCTAAAAATAAACAAAATATTTGCTTTTAAATGTTTTTTTGTTGTTTTCAGTTGAATTCTACATGTCGCCCAGGCGTTGTCTTTGTTGTTATGACGCCATTCTATCCCGTTGTTCCATTGGCTGATAGAGGTCGGTTTTCGCGCCATTCGCATGCCTTTGCATTGTGGGATAGCATCCGGAGGTCAGCGGCGCCCGGAGTCGACTCCGTGTTTTTAACCGTACAATTTTTATCGGACGTTTCCCGGTATTAAACATATTTCAGCAATGCGGGGAGATGATACGGACGCGGAGTCCGTAAAATCAGACGATGGATCGATTCGGAGGAACCTCGACGCGCTTTGCCAGGAGCTCAATATGGACGAAGAAACCGGGGCAGAAGCGCTTCTGAACTTCAGATCCATCTGGAACACGTACACATTAGAGGTATGCCTTTAAATTCACTTTATTCAGACCACTAACACGATCAATAAAACTGTTCAGTAACTCTGTTTTAACATGACCATGTTTAAATTAGTTTACGAATACAACTATGCAGCAATGTTGACAGAACCAACCGTTTAACGTTAATGTTA
Source organism: Danionella cerebrum (assembly GCA_007224835.1). Lineage (NCBI taxonomy): Eukaryota > Metazoa > Chordata > Actinopteri > Cypriniformes > Danionidae > Danionella > Danionella cerebrum. The sequence goes on along the minus strand of SRMA01024134.1, from coordinate 327,709 downwards.
TTATCTGAAGTCGACGCTTTTGTGGTAGAATATGAGATTGACAAAGATAAAGTAATGCTTTTCAATATAAATTTGTATATTTATCTTAAAAATATAGCGTTGCATTTTCACTTGTTCTGAGAAATGTTTTTTTCTCCATACTTAACTTTAATAAACAGCGTTGAAACGCCGTTACCATAGATACCGCATCATTTCACCACATTACTTCATACCGTTGTATAATAAATAAAACATGTCTAGTAACGTTACCCAAATATAAAACAACAAGTAACTTAAATACAAGTAAGAAAAAACGTACTCTTCCCTGATGTGTCACATGATGTAAACATAAGGATCAGGGAGGAGGAGGGGGGGGTATTTAAAGGGGATGCTGCGATCCTGTTTATCTTTTCTTTTACTCATTAAAAAAAAGAAGGAAAAAATCAGACTTACATGATTTTCATCCATTCTATGTAGAGTTTACCATAAAGATGTGGCCAAACTTAAGCTCTGTGAATAGAAACTTGTTTTCGTTTTTGAAAAAGTTTTAGGCGGCTGTGAAAAATGTTGAATACGTTCAGAAATTGATGTCTTCATTAATGGCATCAATTTTTACAATGCTGTGTACAAAGTCTAAATTAAATCTATATGTGATGTGACCACCCACTTTCACACAGTTTTTAAATGAACTTTGGCTGGAAGCTTGTTTCAAACATCTTGGAGAACCCACCACAGGTCTTCTGGTGATGGTTCTTCCTCACATTCTTCTGTCTCTTCCTGTAATCCTAGGCACTCTCGATGATGCGTGTCTTAGCACTTCTTAATGCTAAACATCAATCTTAATAACTGTATGTTTGGAATCATTGTTCTCTGTTGAATACACTTTGTATCAATCAAATACCTTCCTGATGACGACGTGCCTGTATTGACACCAATAATCCACACCTAATCTCCTTCTAGGGATGTAGCCCCAAGTGATCAAGGAACTTCCACCATGCTTCACTCTAGACTGCCTTCCAGCGCTTCAATGAACAATTTTCTAGTTTATTTAACTGCAAAGATATGAGAAAAATATTTAATTTAAGACGCCAATAATTACTGTAGTCTTCTCATTAGGCAAAAGGTGCACTTTTTATATTATTGTATTGTTAATTGATACTATAACCATCACCTAGCATAAGTGCTATCTAGCTAGCTAACTAAATTACACACTGAAATCACGTTTATGTGTTGGGTTTGGTCCAGGGTGATGTGGTGCATTGGCTGGCCTGTTCGCTTTACTCCGCCTGTAGGAAGGGCTCCATCCCTACAGTGGGCCGTGGTGTGATGGAGGGCAACTGTGTGTCCCTCACCAGGATCTTGCGCTCTGCGAAACTCAGGTAAATCATTTTGAGGTTTTGTTGAGCCCCAATTGAACGTTGAATTGTTTTTTTGTTATTTTTTTTTTAAAGCATGTCGGGTTAATTTTGTGGCGGAAAGCTTTCAAAATGTTTGTTCCATTTAACCACTGATCATTAACGGCCTGTATCTTTACTATGTGGATCATCAAAAAGGCCATTTATGCACATTTGTGGATAAAAAGATACAAATAAATGCACTTGTTTCTAATTTTTTGTGTGTTTTTAACACTTGTTCTTTTTTGCCTTTGCTCTAGTTTGATCCAGTTCTTCAGCAAAATGAAGAAATGGTCCGACATGTCGAATCTCTCGCAGGACTTCCGGAGCCGTATAGGACGACTCGAACGCAATTTCGAGGTGTCGACTGTGATTTTTCGTAAATTTGAGCCAATATTTGTGGACATGTTTCAGAATCCTCAGGGAGAACCTCCTCGTCTTCCTAGAAGCCGCAAACACCGGTATTTTCTGTTTTGTGGTTTTCGTTTTATTCCCCGTTGGGAAAGCTATATTGTCATTCAATACTTTTCTTTCCTTTTAGTCGTCTCCCGTGCCACATCAGTGATGTCTTCAAGTTCTGTTGGACGCTTTTTGTGTACACAAAAGGTAAAAACTTTCTTAGTTTGTGAAGTTTAGCAGCATCGTCATAATCAACTTCCTCGTGTCTGGTTGATGTGGTTAGACAAGAAAAAATCGTTCTCAACCTCACTTTACTAGCACTTTGTTTCCCAACCAGTTTAACCTCTTAAGCCCTGAGGCCTATTTTCCGAAAATCCTATACTTTTACTTTTTAAGGCATTTCTCAGCTTTTACAAGGCCTAAACTGCAAATCTTGGTATCAAAATGAAGATAGGTTCTTGGGGAGTGGTGTGGATGAGTTAATTTGACAGTCAAGAACACTGGGTAAGAGTAATTGATGTTGGAATGGCCAAAAAATGAACTCCGCCTAAAAAAAAAAAACGTTTCCTCCAATATCTCCTTATTTTACTTATAACGAAGCAAATAAACACAATCAATTGTAACCACTACATGTCAAGAACATCTGTAGCAAGTTTGGTGTTCATACTACAAGAAACTAATATTCTGTAAAGGTTTTGATTGAACAAAGTTCAGGCGTAATCCATGTTGGCACAGTTTGGCACAATTTGGCACAATAATTGAAATATGGAAAAAATCTTGTCCAAAGCTTCAGCTTCGTTCATAGTCTTCTTTTCTTGCTTATGGGACATGATTTCAGCAAAAAAACCTCCTAAAGAAACGCTGTAGAAGGGGGGTAGAAGCTCATTTACGCCATCTTGCTGCGCTTTTGGGAACGTTTCACTCAAAAACGCTTTGACGCCGAGCTTCCGCGTGTCCCTACCCCCCCCCCGACCATCTGTCCAATCCAGAAGATCTATATATCGACGGAAAGCTCTGATTCTATGGAAACCAATCAGCTCAACCATTTTGAGACTGACCGGATCGCCGACGAATCACACGACGCGCAGCGTGGAGAGACCACCTCTTACGCACGGGGAGTCATTCCATATTTGGTGACGTAATGACGCCACAAAGCTAAAGAAACAATCCAAAATGGCGTTTGCACGAAGCTATTGACCGGACATAACAACAAACGGACTTTTATCGCTATGGAAATAACTTTTTGTTGAAAAAAACGGCAAAGGTAAGACAAGATTTACATGCTTGCTTGGTTTTCGCTGGCGTTTTTTCGTGAAACTTTCGCTCCCTGCTCTGAAATACTTCATGCAATGTTAATGAGTTGCATATCACTGGATTCAGGTGGTTGTTAGCTTTCATTTAATGTAATGGTTTGGGTGTTTCCGTTTATATTGTGGATACATATCGCACATAAACAAAAACGTGGTCATGAATTATACTCCGGACATGTTGTTGTTTATTTGCATGGCGTTCGAGCTGTGGTTAACGGATATGAAATTGAATTAGATACGTTTTTAGAGGAGTTTCCGCTGAACACAACAGTATTTAATATGTGTGGGTTATTCTCAGGGTTCGTGAGCTATGAGTGAAAATGTAACGCACAAGGGGGCAAGTCCCCGGTACCGGGGACTCTCGGGCTTAAGAGGTTAAACCTCCTATACAGCTGTTTCTGTTTCATTACCAATCAAGTGAAATGTTAATGCTGAATAAAATATGCTGCATAAATTGTGACCTGATTTTGCCTTTGTTTCAGGTAATTTCCGCATGATCGGAGACGACCTGGTGAACTCCTACCACCTCCTGCTCTGCTGTCTGGATCTGGTGTTTTGCAACGCTCTCCTGTGCTCCAACAGGAAAGATCTCATCAATCTAAATTTCAGAGGTAACACACTCTTCTTTGCGTGACTAAATGTGTTTATTTTGGCGGTGTACTGCTGACTAAATTATATAGAGCACACAGGATCAGGATCAGGAATCGCGAGCACATAAAGTGTTAAAGAGCTCAAGTTCGGGAGCACTGCCCCCACCCTCTCTTTAAATTACCTCGCCCTCGTTTTTTTTTTTTTTAATGCCAGAATATGTCATGAGTGGCCAGAACGACTTGATGATTTCTGATCGAACCTCAAGTGTTTGCTTGGAAAGTCATCATGTAGACAGAGGAAAGAGGACTTTTCTTTTGTAGTAATAAGAGGAAAAATCTTGCATAAAATATCAGATTAATTTCTAGTGAGTTGAAATATTTGAACCTTATCTTTTATTGCAGTGGTCCCCAACCTTTTGTGCACCATGGACCGGTTGATTGTCTGACAATATTTTCATGGTCCAATCTAAAGGTGTGTAGCAGATAAAAACAAAATAAAATGATAAGATCAGCATTAAAAACTGTGGTATTTTCTCTATAATAATAATAATAATAAAAAACGTAAATCCACTGTGTAATCATGTGCAACTTTATTACCGGCGTCCTCCTAACGTCGCACCAACTACAGAACATGACATGAGCAACATCCTTTCCGCACCCTGGTCTCTATGGTAACGTTTAAACACACCTTTTACTGTGGTGTGCTTGGTCACCAGTTTTGAAGGCTTCCTCACCTCATCAGACAGCCGGTCACTGCATATTATGCACAGCGGGTTTGGTGCATGGGAATCGCCCGTTGCGATAAATCCATATTTTTAAACAGGATTCTTGATAACTGTCTGTTAAAGTCAGCTTTCCCTTTTTCAGCAGGTGCAGGCTCCTCTTCTGTCCCTTCATTAGACCATTTCCCCTTCGTAAAGAAACTTTCTAAAGAAGTTAGCTTTTTGCTCATTTTGCTAGCTTGGGGTTTAATTTAGCGGGATGTATCACGTGACTTATGGTGTCGAGGACTTGACATATGACAAGTGGGACGGATGTGACAGAGAGAATCCACTTTTCAAAATAAAACATCATTAAGACTCGGATAATAAATCAAAAGGAAATAATGGAAATTGCGGCCTGGGGGTGGCGATCACTGTGTTATAGAATTTGAAGAAAAGAAATGACTAGAATTTAAGGTATAATAGTGGCTTATATGCTTATACTTCTAGTGGATAATTTATTTAGTGTCAAATCATTTTTTATATTCCTTTACGAAGCATTAACACCAATATTTACATATCTTTATTTACAATTAAATAAATATTGAGCTCTCTTTGTTTTAGTTTTTTTGCACTCACGATCCTATTCTTGATTTTATTTTGGCAGCAAATGTAAACGGCGTTGATTATTAGTTTATGAAATACTCTGACCAAACGCCCAAACTCATGGCAAACATGTGATTATGGTAAGAATCTTGATGTAGAAGGTAAAGCACTTTCTGGCTGCCCTCCTTATGTTCGTTTCTATTGATTTCTCACAGATTCAGACTGCGGCTGCGTCGACACTTTCAGACATGTTGCCACTTCATTCTTGTTCACCTCTTTCCAGGGTTGCCAAAAGACATAGAAAGCATGAACGAGATGCCGTGTGTTCTCGACAAGCTCTGTGAGCTGCACGATGGTCTGGTGGTGGAGGCCAAAGGCATAAAGGAGCACTACTTCAAACCCTACATAAAGACTCTGTTTGAGAAAAGAGTGAGGACACTGTCGGACTTCTCCCTTCCCTTTCAGAGCGCCGATGCTTACTCTGCTCTCGTTTTCTCAGATATTAAAAGGTGACGCCGAAACGCTGACGGAATTGCTAGACACCCAAAATTTCCAAGACAACAAGTAAGTACGAGGAATGTCAAGCTTGAATTCCTTCTCAGGAATGCACTTTTCATTGAAATCTGTGTCTCTCAGTAAAAGCGTTAATCGAGAGTACGAGGAGTATGTTTTAACGGTGGGTGATTTCGACGAGCGAGTGTTTTTGGGAGCTGATGCGGATGAGGAAATTGGAACTCCGCGCAAGTGCACTACCGAGCCAGCATCGGGTCAACTGTCAGCGCGCATGCAGGTGGAGAACAACCTTCAGCAGCACTTTGAGAAGGTCCTGACTCTACATATTGCGCAGATCTAGCGTTTGATCTTCGTTGTAGAATACAAACAGAAATGGTTTGAGCCTCGTTTTGCTTTTTGCAGACGCGTTCCCTTGCTCCTTCGACTCCACTTACGGGTCGGCGGTATTTAAAGGAGAAAGAGGTGCTGGTCACCCCCGTCTCCTCAGCCACCCAAAGCGTGAGCCGACTACAGAGCATGGTGTCCGGCCTTCGAAACACTCCGAGCGAGCCTCTGATCCAGATCTTTACGTGAGGATCCAGTGTAATTAAAACCTAATCGATATTTGTTTACCATTTGCAAACAATTCCGTTTTAAATCTGTAGTTCCTGCTCTCGAAACCCTGCTGAATCCATCCTGAATCGGCTCAAGAGCTTGGGGGAGAAGTTTAAACAGGCTTACACCAAACCCACAGACGATCTTCCGGGAGCACATATGGGTGGGTGATGAAAAGGATCGCTGATTTTTTTTTAATTTTATTTTTTTGAGCATTTCAATAAGTGAAGGCATTGGTTTGTAGATTTTGCAGAGAATCGTTTGAAGCTGGCGGAGATTTTGTACTTTAAGATCCTGGAGAACATCATGACTCAAGAGATGAAGAGATTGCAGGGAAAAGACATGGCAGTAAGTCACATGACTTGATGCACATACAGTTAAGACGAAATTATTAAACTCCCTGTGAAATTGTATTTTATGTTTTGTAATCAGATTTATTTATTGTATAGTTTTCAAACGTTTTATTTGTGAATGTTGTCGTGTTTGTAATGCAACAAAACAAACTCTTAAGTCAATATTTCTAGCCGTATTGGTCAATATACCGAATCCGTTTGGTCCTGAGTAACAATATCCCATTCTTACTGAGCACATTTCTCAAGATCCGCTTAATTTGTTGGTCTTCCGGCACATATTCAGAATTTTCTATTCCACTGAAATATGGGCTATGTGCAGGTAAGTTTGCTCATTTATCATGCTGGAAGAAATCTTCTTTTTATCTTTTCCTTTAACCTTGATATGATTCAGAGTACCAAACACACTGCCAGAGCATGATACTCCCACCACCATGCTTTACCGTGGGAATGGTGTTCTTTGGATTCTCTGCCTGTCTCCAAGCTTTGGCAACATCTCTATGACCCCAAATCTATTTTTTTGACTGTGTTGTTTTCCAAAATGCTAATAGTAATTGAAATGCTTAACAAGGTTAACCAGGCAAATTAGATTTGATTAGCAAGTTTGTCCTTAACCTTATATAATAATATAGTTTTTTTTATTGTTTTATCTAAACAACAAGTAATTTTCTTAAGAAGAAAAAAACGTCTAAACATTTCCTAGCTCTGATAAACATCACTTTGTCAAAAAATTCACAGGGGGCTAATAATTATTTTGTAACCTATTTTCTGGTTTTAAACGGGTTTTTAACCTCTTTCTGGTCTCCATCAGGTCTTGTTGGAGCAGGAGGTTCTGCATTGTTCTCTTTTGGCCTGCTGCCTGGAGGTGGTGCTGTTTGCTTACAGCTCCCAGAGAACTTTCCCATGGATTTTAGAGATCTTCCAGATCCCACCTTTCTACTTCTACAAGGTAAAGAAGATGGTTTAATTTATTTAAACCGATAGAGACGCCTCGGTTTAAATAAGCCTTCATTCTATGCATTTCACTGCTGTTCTCTTCCATTAAAGTGCATGTGATATTGGCTTGGGGCGATTGTAATCTTATTGTATTCCTTATTCAAATTATACAATACTAGGGATGCCACAATAGTTGGTTTTCTACTGAACTATACGATTTTTTCTGTTCCTCTTTTGAAAACTTCTAAATGTATATTTTTTCCAAACGCCTGGCACACCATTGTTTACGAATGTGAACTCATTTATCCAATCAAAGAACCGCTCTGTGTGTAAATATCTAGGAGGGCGGGACTTCTCATGTGCCACTGAGGGACGGCGGAGCTCCCTCAGTCCGCGCTGTGAGGAGGCTTTTACACACTTTGGTTTTGCTGTCAAATACGACAAAAATGAGTGAAGAACGGTAAACAAATATGTCACCGCGTGCAAGAACTTTTTTTATCAGATTTTGTTATGCAAAAGGCTTCACATGAAACATGACGATCATCTGTACAGACATCATACAGCACCGTCTGCTCTCACACACACACAGTGAGAGAGACTCTGAATCAGTCAGCCAAACCCAACTAATTCAGAGAGGCACACAGTAAACGAATTTATTGTTTTATATAAGGGCCAATTTTTGAAGAAGTGTATTGATGTTTGATTTAGCAAAATCTCTTGATGGGATCTATACAAAGGATGATTAACAATTACTAATTTTCTAAGGCATCCGAACCGAAAACCTAGGTACGTCCCGAACCATGAGCTTTGTGTACTGTTGCATCCCTACTAGAGACACATGCTACAAATACGACCACCACTGAATTGTTTCGAGGGGACGTTAACTTCTCCAGGGTCTGTTTACTCACTCTTTGTGGCAAGAACGTTTTGAAGCCAGGGTTTCCAAAGGGTCTTAAAATGTAAAAAAAAAAAAAAAAGTCTTTTGTATTTTTTTTATTAATTGTATTTTTTACCGCTCTAGGTCTTAAATAATTGTTTACAGGTCTTAGCTTCAGATCAAGTTTGCTTGAGACACTCAGCAAGATTATTTCTGGTTGCTATGGCAACCATTAAAAATAATTTCTGTCATTTATAAAGGTTTCAAAATGATGAAAACAATGGTTTTATTTTAGTTTTCTGTAACAATTACACACACATTTGTTTGAGAATGTATTCAAAATCACCAAAAGATGTACAGATATAGGTCTGAAAAAATTAATTGATGATCACAAAAATTTTATAATTATTTATTTATTTTCTAGTTTTAAAGAAAAAAAAAATTGTAAAAAATTACAAACAACCAGAAGTTTTGCGTTTGTGAACCATTTGTTTGCTAATCTGAACTTCTTTTAAAGTATTAATAACGAATACTGTTTCTGGAATAAAGTGTTCATCTTTTAAAATGTTTGTGGAGAAAATTTCGTCATTTATTTTTTTTTCTTTATTTTCACCTGTTACAGGTATATCTTGGATGCAGGATTTCTTTTTACAGTGATTTTGTAGATTTTTGTTTATTTATAGCGGTTTGTTAGATAAAAATAAGTATAATATAGATCTTAAATGTATTTCTTAATATCAGAGAATTGTGAAACCTGCAGAAACCCTTCTCGTCACATTGCGGCACATTTTGTTCATCCGCTTTGGCGCTTCATGAAGTCTTGTATCAGCTATTACGAGGTTTTCTACATTTCTCTGCCTTGCTTCTACTTTTTCTGCCTTACTACTACTGACGTGCAAATGTCAAGAGAATCAAGGACCCAAGAGTCGTCCAGTCTTTGGTAGAAAGAGAGAGAGATTAGGGAAATAATTGTGGAAAAATGTAATTTGACGATCAAGTAATTACTGCTGCAGGTGTTATTTAGCTTGCACTTGGGTTTAATCTCAATCACCTGTGTTTCCATGTAAATCACTGCCTCAAACGTAATAAAATATTCCACCATGCTTCTTGTTTCAGATCCAAATGTTAAATGGTTTGAAAGAAATGAAATCTTTGATGTTGATTATGTGCTCAAGGTGATCGAAGTGTTCATCCGCTCTGAAGAGGGCTTGTCCAGGGACATGGTGAAGCATCTGAACAGTATTGAGGAGCAAGTTCTGGAGAGCAGAGCCTGGAGCCGAGATTCAGCTCTGTGGAACGCCCTGAACAAAGCTAGCAATAAGGTTCCCACTGTAGAAGAGGTAGATGCACACCCACCCAGAGCTGCGTTGAGTCTTATTCAAATCCCATTTTCATTGCCAATCCACTGTGTTTTAGGTCAATTTTCCCAGTAATTTTGACAACGGGAACAATGCAGGTGGTCCCACTCACCTTCCATTAGTCGCGCTGTCCCCAATCATCCACCCTCGGCTCCGAGAGGTCCGCACAGGTTTGGGCTCCAGTGTGCGCAAAGGTTGGTATTAAGTAGATCGTGTATGGCTAGCATTATTTAAATATTACCGTTGTGCTCAAATGTTTCACAACTGTGTTTTTTAACAAACTCTTTTTAAATGAACATAACAACAGAAACTTTCCGGCTCTTAATGTTTTGTATTATTTTTCTTTCAGACGTCCCTCAGTCTCCCGTCTCCCTCCACGATCGTTACAGCTCTCCAGCGGCTGGCAGTGCTAAGAGGCGCTTGTTTGGGGACGAACAGTCCCCGGTGAAAAGAATCACAGTCACTCCCATCAACATCATTCCCACCGTTTTGGAAAACAAACAGAATTCCACGACGACTGTTCTGTCCATGGCAACCGCAAACGGCCAGCATCTCACTATTCCACTACCTGGTACCACTTTGCTAATATAATATTTCTGAATTATTATAAAACAAATAAAAGCACACTAGTCACAGTGTATTGCATATTTGCATAGTGTTGTGAAAAATGAAATCAAAAGAAAAATCTAAAATTGATTTTTGAAAATATGTTAAACATTTGACGTTGTTGTTGCAGTAAACTAGCTTGTGTACTTTATTTTAATACAGGGGTTTCGCAGGAACTAAAAAAGGTCAACTTTTTAAAAAGCCCAAATTTTAGGCCTTAAAAGTCTTCGATTAAATAAAATTCTTAGGTCTTGAATAGTTTTTCACAGGTCTTAATTTTTCAATTTCTGAAACAGATTTCTCACTGCATGAGGTTGTTTAACAAAGTAGCATAAAAATATATATATATTTTTTTTATCATTTACAAAGGTTTTAAAATAATGAAAAATCTTTTAATGTTAGTTTCACTGTAGCAAATACACACGTCTGAAAATGTAACCGAAATCACAAAAAAAAGCTAGTTTTGCATGAAACATTTGCCATTGTTAGCTATGTAACAATTGTTAGAATGTATTTGCTCATGAGATTAACCTCCTAAAAAATTGCAATATTATATAATCCATCGTTTATACATTTATAATATTTATATATTTAAAAATGTACAAACAATACGTTTTTTTTTTAAATGTTAATAACTATATAAAAAATGTCAACTTTAACTAATTTTACTTTATCTCTGGGAAATTTTTAATCTTTGTATGATGTTGATGAGATTTATAGTTAATTTATGGCAGTTTATTAGATGAACAAGTATTTTATAACGTTAGGTCTTAAATTTGATTCTTAATGGTCTTCAAAAGTCTTAAGCTTCTTACACAGCTGTGTCTGTTACAGTTCATGACTGATTACAACAAAATCTCTACGTGTGCACAAGTTAGCCATATAAATTGGCGCTGAAGTCAAAGATAAAAATGTAAAATATCGGAACAACATAATTGTTTGTTTTTCTAAAAGCATTTTTGTTCACATTTTTTAAAAACTGTTTATAACAATATACTGTATTTTGCACTTTATTTTAGTTCTTTTTTTGTCTTTTAGTGGTAAAGAACGACACTGGTGGCTTCACAGTTATCCAGCTTCAGTCCAGTGAGATGAACCCTCTCACAGCTCAGGTCTTACTGACCGCCTCCCCGAACCGAACCATCGCTCCACCACCCAGCTCCGAAACACACCCAGCTGCCAACAAGCCCCGCCGCACAGGCTCCCTCGCCCTCTTCTTTAGGAAGGTAAGGGGATGCGCTGCAGATGTCAGGAAGTTCCTGAATAACGATTGGTCTGAGAATTCTGCGACACATTCTTTCAGGTTTATCACTTAGCCAGTGTGCGTCTGCGAGACCTGTGTCTGAAGCTGGACATCTCATCTGAGCTGCGAGGGAAGATCTGGACGTGCTTCGAACACTCTCTATTGCACTGCACGGAGATGATGATAGACAGACACCTGGACCAACTGCTTCTCTGTGCCGTCTACATCATAGCCAAGGTATGAGTTAGAAATGGAGTAATAATAACCTTTAAAATGCTGCATCATAGTTATAATATTCCTCTCAATTTTGAGACCCTATCCGATGTATGAAGTACAGTTTAGTGCCGTTTGAAAGCTGAAACTTCATTTTTATCTTTTCCTTTAACCTCGATGAGATTCAGAGTACCAAATGCACCAAACATCCCCACAGCATCATGCTCCCACCACCATGCTTTACCGTCGGAATGGTGTTCTTTGGGTTCTCTGTCTATCTCTTCTTTCTCCAAGCTTAGGCAACATCAGTAAGGACTCATTAAGTCAATAATGAAAGAGGTTTGAATGCTATTCTATGTCTCTCAATAACCACTAGATGGCAGTATAATCACAAATAATGTGATTTTAAATGTTTAATGATGAAATTCTGTAACAACTCTCAAGTCTCTGCATGCACCGGTATGTGTGCCAATCTCAGCGGTTGTTTTAAATTCGGGTGAGAAGCTCCGTCACCCGGGAGGAGCTTGGAGTAGAGCCGCTACTCCTTCACATCGAGAGAAGTCAGCTGAGGTGGCTCGGGCATCTGTTTCGGATGCCGCCTCCTGGACGCCTCCCAGGGGAGGTGTTCCGGGCATGTCTCACAGGGAGGAGGCCCCGGGGAAGACCCAGGACACGCTGGAGAGACTATGTCTCGCAGCTGGCCTGGGAACGCCTCGGGATCCCTCCTGGGGAGTTGGAAGAAGTGTGCATGGAGAGGGAAGTCTGGGTGTCCCTGCTAAGACTGCTGCCCCCGCGACCCGGCCCCGGATAAGCGGAAGAAAATGGATGGATGGATGGATGTTTTAAATTAATTAGGAATGACACAACCCACCTTTTGTTTAATTTTTAATTGCAAATATAATGTGTAGCTTTCAAAAAGGTTTTTAGCTTTGAGATTTTTGGTTTAAAACAAATATTACAAGATTTATGACACGTAATTAGAAATAAAATGTGAGAGAGCGTTCAATCATCTTTCAGTTTTATTTTACATACCGGATATCAGTGCATCTAGTGGTGAAAAGAAAAGATAACCCTTGGAAGTACAAGACCTGTGATATGGCTTGCGTTTTTCAAAGTACTTGCACAATAGAACAAAGTGCTTGGAATGGGGTATACGAAGCAATGTTTACCCGTTTATTCCATTTTCACTTTATAAAGTTATTAAGAATTTCTGGGCTACAATTCATGACTGATGGAAGTGACCGTTATCTCTTTAATAGCGCATCGGACATGTCCGTATCCAAATTTCTACTATTTATGTTTTTGAAAATGTTTGTAGTTTGTGAATGGTCTGTAAATCCGCTGTTAAGAATGTGAGGTAAAATCGAGGTACGAGGTAACGAAGATTAAACCGCAGATATTAACTACTTTAACATGTCCTGCAGATCACTAAAGAAGAGCACACTTTTCAGGATATTATGAGAAGTTATCGAACTCAGCCACAGGCCAACAGTCATGTGAGTATTAGCAACATTCGTCTTTACCAGCCAATCAAAGCTGCGTATTCTAAATTTGGATGCGTTTTTACAGGTGTACCGCAGTGTGTTACTGAAGAGGCGTCCCAGGGAGCAGCAGACGGATGAAAACATGGAGGTTGATCCACCGTCAGATCAGGGTAAGAACTTTCCCTCCGTTTGACGGCACATCAATGCAATAATCTTCTGGAGAAAACAAAACTGTGCAGTCAGATTCCGCGCAGAAAATAGATCACCGCGCACGAAAATACAAACCGTAAACTTTTTTTCTAATCGCTAAAACACTTGTGTGTGTGTGTGTGTGTGTGTGTGTGTGTGTGTGTAAAACTAATTTCTAAGGGTTAATAAGTTTCTTTTTTGTCCACGAAAGGGTGGTAATTTTGTCCAAGATGGGGCGGGGCCTACTTTTCTAGAAGTCTTCTGTGATTGGACGCCCATCTATTTCAGTTAGTTTCAGTTAAAGTGAAATCGCTTCCAGCAAAGATATTAACCCACATAAAAAATTTGACAAACATCACAAAGGGTTAGGCATAGTCCATTAAGATAACAGAAAAGGCAAAATTGTAATAATTTAAATAAAAAATACAGAGGTGAAAAAGATAAAGAGAGAAGATTTGGGTCGACGTTTGGGTCTTTCCTCTGCTTGCGCGGATCTGTTTTCTGCAGAAGATTATTGGCTTTGATTTTAAGGTTTTCATGTGTGTGTTTGTACTTCTAATGACAGGCAGTGAGAGGACGCATCAGACTGCCAGGACAGAGGCTGACAGCCAATCAGAGGAAAGAGGAGATCTGATTCAGTTCTACAACAGTGTTTATATGTTGAAGATGACGCCCTTCGCTCTTAAATACACACTTTCAACGCTGGAAAACAAGGCTAGTTTATTTCTTCTTCTTTGGTGTTTTTTTTTCTTTTAGAAACAAGTATTCCACTCTTTCCTTTTTACAGATGGAAGCTCCGCCATTGTCTCCGTTCCCATCAGTTCGGGCCCAGCCTCTCTCTCCCCGTCGTGTGTCCCAAAGACACTCAATCTTCGTTTCTCCTCACAAGAACAACTCCAGTCACACTCCGAGCACGGCCTACACCTACAGGTTCAGCGGCAGCCCATCGAAGGTTGGTCTATGAACACGAAAACTCATGATTCATACGGTCACGGGAGACCATGGAAACGCGATTTAAATTGGACTTAACACATGTAACACTAAAATATCTAGTGTTTAGTGTGATAACAATATAAATGGCAGTGTATTTCCAGAGGTACAGCTCTTAGGCTCTCAATTTTAAAAGGTTTTAAACAAGTTAAATTTGTTCTCTTTTGTTGCTAAAAGCAATATTTCCAAATAACTGATCAAACAGGTAATTCTACAGCTTTTGAATGCTATTTGGTCCAGATCATCTCCTGAATGTCCATGAAAATTTACTGAATATTTCATTTTCAATAGGGTTGTGAACAATTTCAACCCAACTTTAACCTCTTAAGCCCGAGAGTCCCCGGTACCGGGGACTTGCCCCCTTGTGCGTTACATTTTCACTCATAGCTCACTAACCCTGAGAATAACCCACACATATTAAATACTGTTGTGTTCAGCGGAAACTCCTCTAAAAACGTATCTAATTCAATTTCATATCCGTTAACCACAGCTCGAACGCCATGCAAATAAACAACAACATGTCCGGAGTATAATTCATGACCACGTTTTTGTTTATGTGCGATATGTATCCACAATATAAACGGAAACACCAAAACCATGGCATCAAATGAAAGCTAACAACCAGCAGAATCCAGCGATATGCAACTCATTTACATTGCATGAAGTATTTCAGAGCAGGGGGTGAAAGTTCCCTGAAAAAACGCCAGCAAAAACCAAGCAAGCATGTAAATCTTGTCTTACCTTTGCCGTTTTCAAAATGGTTGAGATCATTGGCTTCCTCAGATTCAGAGCTTTTCAGCGATATATAGAGCTCCCGGATTGGACAGATGGTCGGGGGGTAGGGACACTCAGAATCTCGAACGTAGGGAGTACTGTGAATGAAAGGTTCCCAAAAGCGCAGCAAGATGGCGTAAATGAGCTTCCACCCCCCTTTTACAGCGTTTCTTTAGGAGTTTTTTTTGCTGAAATCATGTCCCATTAGCAAGAAAAGAAGACTATGAACGTAGCTGAAGCTTTGGACAAGATTTTTTCCATATTTCAATTATTGTGCCAAATTGTGCCAAACTGTGCCAACATGGATTACGCCTGAACTTTGTTCAATCAAAACCTTTACAGAATATTAGTTTCTTGTAGTATGGACACCAAACTTGCTACAGATGTCCTTGACATGTAGTGGTTACAATTGATTGTGTTTATTTGCTTCGTTATAAGTAAAATAAGGAGATTTTAGAGAAAACATGTAGGTTTTTTTTAGGCGGAGTTCATTTTTTGGCCATTCCAACATCAATTACTCTTACCCAGTGTTCTTGACTGTCAAATTAACTCATCCACACCACTCCCCAAGAACCTATCTTCATTTTGATACCAAGATTTGCAGTTTAGGCCTTGTAAAAGCTGAGAAATGCCTTAAAAAGTAAAAGTATAGGATTTTCGGAAAATAGGCCTCAGGGCTTAAGAGGTTAAATCGAATCTGTATCTCTGGAGCCGTTATTGGCACCAAGTTTGGTGTGAGTCACCAGAACTCAAAGCCAACAGTGCCATCTTACATTGAAAATATTCAAACGCATCACATTGTATTGTCTTCATGTACCCTTCTGCCACTTTCCCACTTGTGGTTTGGCTTCTAAAAGCTTGACCCTGTCTCACTTTGTTGAAATAATATTCTAGCCTTTTCTTCAGTGAAACAAATTTTTAATTTTACAGACATGTTAAAAGATAAAAAGACGAGTATTTAAAGTACTCTTGTTACTTTTAACAGAAGTGGAATTGGCTATGGAACTGATCATTGGTCATGATTTCACATGACACGTCCTGTTTCTTTAGGAGCTGAGCGACATAAACCAGATGATCCGTCAGGGCAGCGTTAGCAAGAAGAGAGCGTTCACCATGGAAGGCGATGAGACCGAGTCGCCGTCCAAACTCCTCCGCCAAGAGAACGACGATGTGCTGCTCAAGCGCCTGCAGGATGTGGTTAGTGAGCGAGCTAGTCTCTGACCTGGATCCTGTTTAAAAAGCCAAAACCTGCTCAGGGTGTGGAAGAGAGAGAGAGAAACCGGTTTCAACTCAATTACTGACTCTTCCATCATGTATTTTTACAATACGCATCATGCTTTTAAAATCAATCGCTTTGTTGTTACAGAGATGGTTTCTGTAGCCTCCTCCCTATTGGTGGTTCACCAATAGGAATGTTTTTAATGTTTTTTTTTCATGAACTATTGAGAAAATAAACCTTTTTTGGGAAATAACCAGTACGTTTCTGGTTCATATCCCACCATGCAGCTCCACATTCAGATGTGGTACCTACACCTCTCTTGATTTTCTTATCATGAAAGAGAATTTTATGAGAGATTAGTAAATGAACCATGACGTTTTAAAAGTTCTATTCTTTTTGTATTTTTGTGATGTGATAAAATGGTTCTTTTTTTTTTCATTGAAAGTTTGCCGCTTTTCCCCCCGGAGCGTATTTTCAAATCTCTGAAATGATTTCTCTCTTATCTCATGACTGGACTTGTGTCATGGCTTGCCGTTTTTGTATTCCTCAGTATTCTCAGTCAGTTCGGTACCAAAATGTTATCCTTGCACAAACTTTCGTATTTTTACAGACGTCCAAGACCCCCTGCAGAAGGTGTTGTGTATTATAGCGGTTAAATAATCGGTGAAATATGTCTGTGTGCGTACAAACTCTATTTGGGGTTTTAAATAATGTTCTATAACATATATATTTTTTTTTCTACAAAACTTATCATTCAGCTGTGATTTTTAGTTTTATTGAATTTGTTGGTTGGTCTATTTTCAATCAGTGCCTTAGTGTGTACATAACAATAAAAACGTCTGATCCGAAGTCAAAGTTTAACATCTCTTTTAACATTTTGTTTTATAAACTTTCTTTGAAAATGTTCATTTGTACAAATTGCTTGGTTGATGTATTACGATATACAGACATTGACTCTTAACACGCATGACAAGTTCTGACCGATCTGACATTGTGTAGCTGAAATATTAACAACTTTCTGTTTGTGGCGAAATGTCGAATTTGAAATGTGAACTCTATGGATAAAAAGTTTACTGAGACCTACTTGAAGAAGTGGTTTTGGTACATCTCCAAGAGTAATTTCAAGCCTTGTACATGAACATCCAAAATTTGCTGAACATCTGAACACTTCGTCTAATTCCTCATGCTAATCCTCAGACCAAAATTTGGAGTTCCACATTAAATTAGTTTAGAGCTTTTAGTCATTTTTCAGATATTTTTTTGTGTTATTCTGTCACTCATTATTTAAACAAACCTGCCTTTGAGTTTATTGACTGACCATTTCCCTCTCTGTGTAAATATACAGTTAGCAAATTAGTTAGAAATGCATCAAAAGCCTATTCTTTATTTTATTCTAACATAAGTGAAAATTAAATACTCTTTAAATGCAAACTTTAATGGGCACCATTGATGCCAAAAACTTACATTTGATAAAACATTGTGTCCTGGAGGAATCTTCAGCATTGCACTTTTCTATTCCAAAAAGGTTCATTAGAAATAATTAACATGATTATAGAAGTTTGTAAAAAAAAAACAGGTTCAATCCTAGCACACAATGTTCAATGTCTTCAGATGAAATCCTGATGTTCTGTGGAAGGATGGCTGGGTGAAAGAACAGAATAATTAATAAATAACTGGAATAAATCTATAAGAACCTCAGCAGAGCACTCCTGTGGCTTTTCACCGAGCAGTTGATGAGAAATGTCAGAGATAAATGGCATGATTTGTGTGCAGCGGCTTCTCTTGGGTCTCGCTGTGTGAAATTTACACTTGTGTCTAGCTCAAAGTAGGACCGAGAGCTTGAAATTGAAATATTTCAGAGAGCAGTTGTTCAACTTTTTAGGGGGTTTTGACAATGAGACACAATTTAATTAGTGTGGTGTTTTTGGGCCTTTTCCCCCAAAGTGTCAATTGAATTTTGAAATATTGTTATAACAGTCTATCATCAAACCAATAACCCATACACCTTTTGAAGCTGGAATGAGCAAATTTTGAAATCCAGGATGAAATACTTTTGAGCGAGTTCACTGCAGTTAGCTAAAACAGTAGAACGACAAAGGGAGTGAGCGTTTCATGGGTATCTCCATGGCGTTCATGGGTATCTTCCACTAAGGAAGCCTCTCCTAAAGCCCATGCACAAAACAAGCAAAGCCTAGAGTTTCCTCAGACCCCTGCTGAGAAAGATGAAGATTACTGGGACTCTGGAGTGATGAGACAAAGATCAATGTTTTTGGAACTAATGGCGTCGTGAAGGTGAGGATTTCAAAGAAAAAAAGCACGGTACCTACAGTAAAACATGGTGGTGGCAGTGTACTTATGATGGGCTGCAGGAGTGCTGCTGGTGTTGGGGAGCTGCATTTCAGTGATGACATCATGGACTCAACAATGTTCTGCTCGATACTGAAGAAGAACATGCTGCCATCACTCCGTGCACTTGGTCGTTATGCACTTTTCCAACACTCATGAACAAAACACATTTAAACTATTGCATAAACAAATCCCCATGTCATTTTCTGAAGCTAAGATATATCTGCTTATATGGTTGCTAGGGTTAACAGCCTTGTTGCTAGGGTTGGAAAGTTACATAATTTTGTAATCTATTTCCACTTTGGTTAAGATAACATCTGTGTCATGTTTAGCTGTCAAGATATTTGTCTTTAAAGTGTTCATTGAAAAGTAGGTGGGCTTTAGGAAGGAGTAAGAGACATTACAGTTCATTTTTCACGTAGCTGTACAGAAACACTGTGTAGGCTGTATTTTTTTTTCTACAAATGCACAATCCCCCATAACAACATGGAAAGCAGTTTGTGGGATTTTTTGTTGTTGCCAATTTCTTAGAAATTAAAACTAAAAAGTGTATTTTCATTAATTCTATTGAATTAATTCTCTCCGCACCATGTCTTTTGGATGTTTCATAATAAACTTTTCCTTGTAGAGCTGTTTCTAATTGATTTAAAAACATAATTCAAGTAAACAAGGTGAGTGATGGTTTTTAAGGATGGAGGCTGAATTAATTACATTTTTTAGAGTGATTGCTATTGATATCAAGGTAGTCATGTGTTAAACACGTCAATTAAACCAGCTTTATCACAAGTATTGAGACTAATAGCCTTCAGGTGAAGTTCTACAGTTAAAAGGCCTACAGTGAATTCTCGCCCACTTAAAACTCAGCAAAATTGGACCATCTGCCATTCACAAACCCTATATATCATCCACCTCCCCCTTTATTGTCTATTTTCAATATTTTATCACATTTTTACAGTTTGAATCCATATTCCGCTCATCTAGAGAGCTCGTTTTAGCAGCTTGAGGGAACACACAGCTTATTACAACTTTCACCCACCCACTATTCTATGGAAAATGGGAAAACACGTGGTCATCACTTCCTTATGTCGAGAAGTTCGGTAAGATTACCGGTAAACACCAAAACCGTTGAATCCTGTCTAGCAGTAACGGCCAACCGTCGAATAAGTTCTGCTGCGCATGCGCGACAAACATTTTAGATGAGAAACAAACATTTTTTTTTTTTACATTTTTCTAATACTTATTAAATATTTCACGGTAGAATCAGCCCTGGTCTATGTGTTCCTTTGTGTTTGTAGCTTTTCGGTTGATTAATAAACGTTTGTCTGATGAACATTGCTGCTTTATACTCGAAGGCAGCGTGCCGATCAGAGCTCAGACAGACGTCTTTTCGCAGGTTTCTGACTTTACTCGCCGTTATGATCTCAGCAGTTTCACCCTGACACCCGACAGCCCAAATATAACCGGCTGAGTAACTGTCTCAAAAAAGAAAGAAAGAAAGAGCCGTCGCAGAAACAAGGACTGTAAACAACTTTGAGGAAACGCAGGACCCTCCTGTCACCTCATTGTTTCCTGCTCTGACACTTGTGGTGGGGCGTTCCAGTATAATGAGCACTATTCTTGTGAGTTGGTTTAATTTTCTGTTTTTTCCCCCTGTCCTCCCTTACTGTCACGGGAGTTTTGACAACTCCTGTCACCAGGTAACAGTAAAGCTTTGGCTTCTGGAAGGCTGACTGGATTCAGATATATCTCTAGCTTGCATACAGCAGTTTTGCATTTAGGTTGGGTCTGATAATTTGCTTTACAGTTGTTCTTGGGATGTTTTGAGATTACATTATGAAAAAAAGTGCTTTATCTGTATTGTACCTGTGTGTATTGACACCTAGTAGGGCTGCACTATTCTAGAAAAATGTCAAAAAGGCCAACAAATATGTGATTTATAAACACATTTGCTTTTTATGCTTGCATTTTCTCTTCTGTTGAGATCACAAATCTTTTTGTTTGAATCAGTCATATCGGTCTGATCCTTGTTTTTAAAAGGAGGCAGGGAAAGCAGAATAAAGCCAAGTGTTTTCATACATACCAAGAGTGTTGAATGCTGCTGACATAAATATCTTGTGGTGTTCCAGACCAGGCTCCTTTAAATCAAGTGATTGGATTTCTCCTTTTCTCAAACACACTATTTTAAAAGATTTAACAGAATTGTTTTTTTTTTTTCATTTTCCTCCACATTAATTCACACAAGGAGTGCTAAATGGATATGTGCTGCCTTCTTTTGATTGCTTGTCGCTGGTTACTTAATTACTGGGAAACTCCAGCCCCAGAAGCCCCACCCACTGAATGTGTAGCTCCACCCACTGAATGTAGAGCCCCACCCATGTGTCATCTCATGTTGCGCTCCTTATCCTGGTCTAGCATGGAAGTGTTGTCATTTACCTACAACCAACAAGAAGGCATGCGGATGTTCAATGGGCGTGGCTTAACGTGCAGTGGGTGGGGCTTAACCCAGCAAGGAGTACTTGTCATTAGTTGGGAAAAAAAAAATCTTTCATTTACTTACAAGCGGTAACAAAGTGAAGGTTTGTATTTGGAATGATTGCTTCTCACCCAGTTCCAATATGTCCGCCCTGTGTTTGCGCAGAACCTGAATGTTGATTTATTGTACTGTTGCATCGAGCTACAAGTCTGTATTTGGACAGAGAAGCATTCATCATGATTGCATCAGTGAGGCTTCATCGTAAACCTCAGAAACCCTGACACACTTCAGGAGGGATTTAGAGAAACCCTGGAGGAGAGGAAAGATCATTACATCTGTCACACTAGCCTACTGCAGACTCTCTATCTCACACACACACACACACACACACACACACATTCATTACACCACCCTCAGCCACCAGAGGTCCTTCCTTATAAACTGCTCATCAATCCACCGATAAACACGTGTATTATATTTACAATTATTGTGTCTGTATCTAATAGTTCAAATCATGTGAGATGTGGGTCATCCTGAAACTGAGTTCCAAAGGTCTATAGAAAGCTTTTGCTTTGAGCTTCTTGAATATTGCTATGAAATGGGGTCCTGGTTGCTGAAATGTACAGATTAGATTGTTTTTACACAAAGATATCTTTATAAAATCCCTGATTTCCGCAATTTCCCTGATCCCCTTCTAGTGTTAAGCTCTGGTAAGTTCTAATGGAATTTAAGAGAAATAAGCAGGATTTTGCCAAAATACTGAGCTTCTCTGAGATGAAAACAAAGGCTTTTGCAAATAGTAACTTTGAGGGACAGGCTAAAGCTGCTCCTGTCATGACTCTTCATATTGTTTTTCCCCCTGTTTTTAGCAAGCAAATTAAATGTCTTTCTCTAGTAAACAGTGTTTACTTTCACGGTGTTTCTGCCTGTGAATCCCCATAGTCTGCATCACAAAACCTTCCTTGAGGCTAATCTTACTTTAGAACAACTGCTATCTATTTATTGTTATTGATCTCTCTTTTCTTTCATTGATATCTCTAAAAACACCATTTAACAAAGTTTTGTTACAAAAACAAATCGCTCCTATCATGAACCACTCACACTCTGTAGTATTCTCCTCTGAAGGTAGTTTTATGTCTCTTGGTGCATTTCTTGGTTGACCTTTTATTACTCAGGAGATTTTCTCCAACAGAAAATGAAACCTTAGCTTTCCCAAAACTTCAGAACAACCATAAAGTTTCCTAATATTCTAATGAACAATTCTTACTATGAGCCTTCTTTCCATCCCATTGCCCTAGCATGCTGCCATTTTGAAGCAAAAAAATATATATTTTTGGCAACACCCCGTGAACACCTCATACGAGTCAGACTGGACTGGTTTACCTAGTCTTTCTGCCTTTTCATGGTTTTTATTTGAAATCAGTTTCCAATTCAGGAGAAGGTTGATCCACAGTCGGATGTGTAGTGTAATTATGTTATTATCCTACTTTTTGTTGAAACGATTTTAGTACAGTGGTACCCCGATATACGAAATTAATCCGTTCCAGGGTGACGTTCGTATCTCGAACATTTCGTATCTCGAAGTTTTACATGTAAAAATCCGTGCAACGGCTCTCAGAAACAAAAGTATAAGTAGATAAAAAATGGAAAACCAGAGAAAAATCAAGTAACATTTCTTCAATCCTTAAATCTATACATATAATGTTCAGCTTGCTTTAAAACTGATTTAAAGTGTTTTGAAGACGTTTGAGTTTTGCACTGAGAGAAAGGAGCGCCAGCACCCGGAAGCGCAGCGTGACGTCAGACTAAACAAGCAGAGAATAGAGCAGAACTGCTTATAATTGTTCGTATCTCGCGGTAACACTGTAGTTCTGTCTGTATTTCCCCACCAACCCTTGACGTATCCCTCCATGTTTTGCCTCTCCTCAGTCTCTTCTGCCATAGTTGTTGGCAGGGGGGGTTTTCAGAACATTGCATTCTTCTGTTTGTCCATCTCTGGTGTGTCACAGAGTTCCTTCTGAAGTGAGGATTCGTGATCAGTTTGAGATCAGACTGTGCTCTCACCTTGAGGCAATCATGACTAGAAGCGCTCTAATGTAATATTTCTGTCCCCTGAGACAATCCCGCGAGTCTCCATAATGTACCCGTCGCTTCATTTCACTGGATTTGAATTTCTCCGTTCATTCAGTGGTACAAAAACATCTGCTGCCAAGTCCAAGCAAGAATAGTAGTCAAACAGGAAATTGTTCATCTGGAACAATGTGCACCACGTTTTAGATCTTAGATCTTGATTAATTGTAAATAATTTAGAACAAACCAATCAATTTAATGCAGTTGCAGACTATGAATGTCTGGATTCAGAATCATGCTAAAATAAAAGTCAGTTTACAGCTGATCCATACTCCGTGGAAGACTATTCAGAGTAAGGCACAGGTCTCTGCAGGTCTTTGCAGTGTGTAAAATCAATAAAATCGTCCAACATTAGCACATTCCGCGATAACAACAGCCCGGAATTAGACGAGTGATCGTTATAGCGGGAAGTTATATAAGATTTAGGGGTGTAACAGTACGCTAAAATCGTATTCGGTTCGGTACAGTGTCTTGGAGAGTTCGGTTCGGTTCATTCGGTTCGGTACAAAACAATAAGAACTTACATAATCTTTATTTTGAAAAGCTGCCAATACACAGTAGAATTCTTAGAGCAGAAAATAAATAAAAGTGACACATTTGGGTGATATTTTAAATAAATTGCACTCTTTATAAAGAAAAAAACATTTTTTAAAATAAAAAATGAAATACTGCAACTAGTTAGGACCTGAAAACTTTTAACACTAGCAACAGCTTCAGCTTGTATATCAACAAAACTAACTTTTTAAGTTTTAGGCTAAAAAGATTAACCCATCCACATTTTCTGAAGAGAGCACAGATCTGGTTGCAGTGACAATATCTCCAGCAGTAGAAAATGTTAGATGTGTTGTTTGCCCGATCTCTGTGGAGCAATGTCGGCATACAACTTTAAATTTATCCACTCGTCTATCCCCGTTATGTATTTTAACAGAGAAGCCAAAGTGTTCCCAAACAGGAGACCGTAGTGAGGTGTCTTCAAGCTCTGGCTTCTCTTTCGCTGTGTCCATTTCTCACAGCTACTCGTGCAGCGCTACTGTGTTTCACTCAATAGCGTCCGTGCGGAAACTCGCCTAGGAACATAGTTCCGCTGCGCTTAATATCGCGCTAATAATAAATTTATATAATTTAATAAAAATACCGAATACCGAAACGGTACGCAAGTGTCCCGAACCGAACAGGCCGTACTGAAACGGTTCAATACATACCCGTGAACCGTTACACCCCTAATAAGATTATAGATAGCATTGTTCATAGCGACGACCAGTTTCATCGTCAGGTAGTGCATGCAGACCTATACTCAATGCGGCTGAACAGGAAGTTACATCACAAACAGGAAGGTACTCTTTAAGTAAAGGTGCTGACGAGACATTTGCCCTCCTATGCCTTTGTTCTCAATGCAGCATGTCTTTATCTGTTATCATCTCTAATGTTTAAGCTAAATAAAGCTTTGATTTCTATTAAATCTTCTTAAACCTTGCTTTCAGGGTGTTGTTCCTTGTTTTTGGATTAATATTTATTTACACTAAAGTCACGTATTAGTCACGTCTGTTCACAAGTTTGGTTTTGTGTGATTGTTCATGAGTTGAGAAGTTTTTTTTTTTTTTTTTTTAAATCGGCTTTGACTCCATTCACATCTACTCGTTAGATCAAAGTTGAGGAATGTGACATTTATGTGTTTTGCTTTTAAAAATGAACAGTTTTGTTACCGGATATTAATCAAGGCAGCGTTTTCTCCAGAGTCTCTGTGTTTGTTCGTTATCTGTCCTTTATGACGACTTGGCTGGCCTGGATGTTGATGAGCTGTGAAGTGGTTTAATCTGTAACAGCCCAGCTCAGATGCGCTAATCGCTTCATCAATTACCTTCCTAGCCATGGAGGTGACTGGCTCAGTGCTTGTCACCGGCTCTTGTTTAATGATCCAGAGGCTTTTCACAGGGCGCCATGACTATGACGGGGTGGGGGGGGGGGGGACGTCAAGGCCATGGCTCTGACATCTACAAGACTATCCTCATCTCACCTCTACATTTGATGAGAAAATGACGAAGCTATTGAATTCTTGTTATTAATTACAAAGGGCTTTCATCAAAATGCACAAGCTCCTCAAAACACCCCGACCTCTTAATAAAGAAGTTTAAACATATTTTCAGTCGCACATTTGATATCTCTCTATCCAAGGTAAAACGAATCCACTGAAAACAAGGTGTTTCTCAGTTAATGGATTAGCGATAGCATTCGATTAGCAACAAGTAGTTCCTTGTAAAACTAGATAAAACATTGGACTGTCATTCATCTGCACAGAAATATATTGTTCATTAAATGTTTTACTAGGTAAACAGATTGGGTAATGCTGTTTATTTATAAGGGATCAGTCACATTAGCCATTAGCATTAGTTTAAGTGGACTAATGTTTAGCTGTTTTTAAAAAGTCATTGACCGGTCAGCTAAATTGTGTTAATCCCACTTCTTAATACCCAAATCCAACTTTCCAACAGATCTAAATCTTTTATTTATATCACTCTTGGTGAAGCTTGTGAAAGATGTTTGTGAGCTACCACTTAAAAAAAACAGCTTTGTTTACAATCAGTTTTATTAAAATAATGTCAAAATACTTGTTTTTTAATGTTTGGGTATGTTTTTGAAATTTTACTGTAGGGAAAACGTTACCTATATTCATTGTACCCCAGCAAACATTTGTGAATGGGTGCCATTTCTGTCACTGGGAATTTATATGTATAAATAAACCTGAAATTTGCTTCATAAATACTGAGCAAAGTGTACTACGTAACATACTTATTGCAAATTTTAGCTAGAATATTTAAAATTTTGATAAAATTGACATAAAGCACTACATGTCACCATTAAATATCTTGTAAAAAGAACCTTTCTTTAGCATTATGTTCTGTTCTAATTCTTTTATGTACACAAATATCTCTACTTTCTTAGCTAAAATAAAAACATTTTAGTCATGTCCCCAGCTTTTTACTCATTCCTGTTTTCCTTGCCCAATCCCCTCCTCAAAAACTGGGGAATTTCCAAAAAGTCAGTTTTTCAGCAGGGAGTTGCATCAAGTTGTCTGAATTTCTCTCTGATCTGATGATTTTGTGATGATATCTTGCAGCGTAATAATAAAAATTACTATCCTGTTACTCAAAAAATGTCAGATTTTTAATTAGTTGGCTGTAAAAAATGCACATATTTGGTAAATAACTGATTCAGCACAATTTCCTGGTAATCACGTGCACCATGTGACTATTTAGCACGTGTTTGCTAATTCTTACCTAAAAAATCAGTCCTGAAACTTAAATAAAGAATTACAAGAAAAAATGGCACCCGTCTTTTGATTATAAATGTAATAAAACATTTAAATAAGTTACTTAAGATGGACCGTTACTCGTATGGAATACTTCCGTATGCCTGCCACTGGAATCAGTTTTGAAATAAATGAAAATACTTTTGAAAGTAAGAAGAATTTTTGAAAAGTTACCACATGCAAACGGCACCCATTTGGCGGAATGGCTCTTGTACAGTCGTAGCGCTAGAAAGAGCTCTACTCAGATTTATTCTTTTATTAACGTTGTACAGAAGGAGCTACTTTCAAAGAAACAATTCACTAAAGTAGGTTTAGAAGTTCATCAGCCGCACAAAGAGATCCTCTGGGAAACTCCAGGGCAGGAGAGTACTGAGGAGAGATGGTAGGTGAGGAGCACAGCAATGGAATCAGGAAGCAGAAGTGGAACCAGGGTCACAGAGTTATTCTGGTGAGTCACTAGAGTGACTTTTGATTCAGATTTTGTCATGGTTTACAACTTGAGAGCGGATTCCTAACCTGTTACAAATGACAACCTAGCTACATAAAACGTAAAATATCAAGGATGTATGGCACATCTGCAGGTAAGAATATTTGTTTTTAAATTTTAATTGTTTCGGGACGTGTGTGCGACGTTTTGGATCAACCATCTCTCTGTCTGACTTTATCCTTTAGTTTAAAAAACTTTTGGGGCATCCAAAAGTTATTTATTGTGTAAGCAGAAGGGGAAGATTGCATGAAAAGGAGGTTCTCTCAGAGAATAAACATTGCTCATTTTAAAGCACTTCTCATTTATTGATAAAAATGCATTTATCTTTTTACAAATTTGTTTATAATTTTCTAAACGTCTCCAAAGGAATAAGCATTTCTCGTCGCTGTTTTCCAGAAGAGGTTTGCGTCTATACCGCTGTGCTATGATGATTTAATAACAGCTCAGAAATGATTTCACGAGCGCAGATCAATGTTGAGCGGACGGAGAAAGAAAATTATTACTCTGTGGTTCTCCCAGTAGTGTTCACTATCAAGAAGCCTCTCATAGCATCCCTTTGAACCGCTTCAATAAACCTGATGTGTGTGTGTGTGTGGGGGGGGGGGGGGATCATATAAAAATGCTATTTATTTTTCATCTCCAGTTAGATTACACTTGTGCACTTTTCTCCCTGTAGGTTTGGAGGTATTGTTTGGGAACGAATGCAGAAAATGGCTGTGTTTTCTGAGCGTGGGGGATTTTTAGAGAGATGAATAAAATCATGATCTGACATATCAAGACTCAAAGCCTCATGTAGCGGTGGCCCTTTATTTATTAAATGCACAATAGCATGGTGCTTTATCAAACTTTTGGTTATTTTAATGGATCCTTAATCAGGACAGAGCTTCAGACAAGTCACAAAACGTAATTTTCTTTCATATTTGAAGTTTATGTAATACATATATAGTCTTTTTTATAGCAGATTTGACTTCTAAAATGAAAGAATACATCTTTGTCAGATTAACAATGAGAAATTTTACACTCTATTCAAAATGCAAATGAACTTTCAGGTCTTTTGTCTGGGGTTGACGTTCAAAGCCAAGCTTTTTAATTGTCATATTCTCTGGGTACGGGTAAAAAGACGCTATTATATTCGAGGATATCACAGAAAGTGCTTTACAGCTACGTGATCATAGCTGACAAGCTGTCATTTTAACCTTCATTTGAGAAATATTTACCTGTAATGAGCATTTCACAGTGATGTTTGTGATTTTAAGACTCATGCTATCCACACATTTTCAGCCTGTTTTTTTGACTCATGAATATTCATAGTTCAGATTTAAATTACCAGTCTATGTTTAATTTAATGTAAAAAAATGTGCCTCTAGTACATTTTCTTTTTTTATAAATAGACAACTGAAACCTGGTTTAGATCTTTTTTTTTTTTTAAGCTTTGGCCCTGCAAATACAAGTACTGTCATCATGGGCAAGGTCCACCGTCTTTTTACCGTCTTTTAGTAATCTCAAGATAATATAGTGATGAAAATATTAGTGATGGTCATAGTCTTGCTCTTGTCATATCCAAATTGCACTTTAGAGCAGGAGCAGTGACATCATCATGTCTGCTATATTTTCAAGGTGACTTGCAGCGTCGCCAAGTTACCAGATAAACAGAAACAAAAACTGACCGAATTACTGTATGTTTTGTATGTTTATAACTTTTTTTTAGTATTAGTTGTGTATTTTGTATTTGTTTTGTAAATCAACTGACAAAGGAAAATACTACAGAGCCATTGGCTATCGTGACAAACTAAATAAAGCAGAATTATTCAGCGAAAATGAAAGAAATCAATGATATCTACAACTTTTTTATGACATCACAGACCACTCCTTAGCAATCCAAAGAACTCTATCTTAGCTTTAGAAAAGAAAATAGTTGAGACATGGGGGTTGGTTTACACAACCATCAAAAAGGGAACATTATATTATGTCTCTGACACCTCTATAGCAACCAGACTGTTTACCATAGCAACCAATTTTCCATATCTCTATTTTAGCTTGTGAAAGTCATAGAGACAACCATAGGTTGGTTTATTTTACTCATATTGACATGGGGAACCTTCTATCATAATTTGCCATAGCAACCAAACAGCTTACCATAACAACCAATTTGGAAAATCCTAGAAAAATGGAGGTTGGTTTATGTTACTTGTTGGCATCATTAAATAAAAATAAAGCATCATTACAAGCTAACATCAAAGTTTGCTTGCAAACAATGCCAAAGGAAGTAGAGATTGAGCTTTTATTCCTGGGTAGGATCTGGGCTCAGCCCCTAATGTTTCCAGCTGCAAGAAACCCCCCTGAACTCTTGGCTGGTGGATGTTTGCAGCGTCATTAGAATATTTATGATAATGATGTAACTCAGTTTTATCTTATTATTTTTGGGCGCATTTATAAACAACTGTGTGATTACTGTGATTAGTCCACCTTCACACCCCGCTCTTAATGGTCAATTTTGCAATTAGTGATGGTTAGGCAACAGTCTGCTCTAGTTTAGCATGACATCTCAAACTCTGGCTTTTCGGTTTCATTGTTTAAGCAGGATTTTCTGAATATTACATTAAAACAGAAAAAAATATAATTAAAATAACAATTCTAGGGCAGTTGCGAAGTATAAACTAAGTATGAATTTTTATTGCCATCTGTTAATAGAAAAGTTAAAAGTTAACTGTTTTTAAAAAGCTTTACAACTTTGTGGTTGTGTTACAGGAAGTGACCGAAAATGTAATTCCTCTACCGACCACTAGAGGCACATGCTGTAAGTGAGCAGATTTACTTTAGTTCTTCTTCTTTTCCTTTCGGCTTGTTCCCAGTTTAGGGGTCGCCACAGCGAATCATCCGTTTCCACCTAACTCTGTCCTCAGTATCCTCTACTCTTGCACCAACTAACTTCATGTCCTCTTTCAGCACATCCATATATCTCGTCTTTGGCCTTCCTCTTGCCTGGCATCTCCATCTCCAACATCCTTCTACCAGTATAACCACTATCCCTAGTTGCTACCTATTTTTACACTTAGCTTAAGTAGTTGGAGCAGTTGGTCTGTAGATGGTATTCGGCGATACCGTGAAAAAACAGCAACAACAATCTACACTTTCAAACCAAGCGACAGCAGACAACTCAACAAACAAACTCAGTCAAAACCATGACGTAATTCAAAACAAACTTTAGCTATAACTACATTTGAGTAATGAAGCTCATATAAACTATAGGCCCTCTGTGCCAGGCTTTAGACACCGCTGTGAAGCTTCACACAGACGTATTGCTCCCTCCCTTGACTTCTCTTTCAATTAAAAGAGCTCAAACAAGGCTCTCCCTGCAGAGCCATTTAATGAGATGACTAATGTGTGTAACCTCTGTGTTGGAGAAACATCTCTCCGCTTTTTAAATACTATATGCCTTTGAGAAACATGGGACCCCCTGCTGCTCTCAAGAAGCACAAGTTTCTGAGACAAAGACCTCTTGAAGAAATGAAGTTCCTTCAGACTTCGTTTCAACCATGGCCTCGAGACCTCATTGTTGGGTCACAGGGGAAGAAGAAGGTAAGTGGTGGAGAAGGGTGAAACTTGAAGCCCATTACTCATGAGAAGAACTGCGCAGATCAATTTTGATGCACTACCCTGGACATAATTTAATGATGGCTTGATCAATAGTCATAATCGTATGAGCCAGGCACATTAAGAGGCTATCATTTGGAGAGACGGTTGGGCTGAATAAGAAAACACACTAAGAACACTACGGAGTGGAGGATTATTTCTAAGTGCACATAACAGAATTAGTTGAGGAGGCTTTCCCAAAAGGCAGGTATTGAGTTCCTGGTTTTACAAAGACAACTTTAGCAAAAAAATGGGATATTGGGAGAAGTTGTCTTACTCATGGTGGTTTTCTCACTTCAGAAATTCTGTGAGGGACCAAACAAACCATTCCCAACAGACTCAGGCTTGAACCCCAAGGGACTATCGCTGGTAACTCCACCGAGAATGCACCTTGTTCGAAAACCTTGTTTTTCGCAAAGAGAAAGGCCGATGAAATCTGGCTCTTTTGATGACGTTAAGGAGCCGCATGGTGGCGCTCACCCCACATTTTCATAATGACTTCCTACAGGAAACAGGTAACGGTTCACCACCAATCCTCTCTTTTCTCCACATTTTGCTCCCTGTGATCCGCCACCAACAGAATAAACTGCTTTTTTCAAGGTATTCTTTGATTTGTTCTCTGTCGTCGTCTTCTTCTTTCATGTTTCCCAGAGTGGCGCGGAATGCATCTGTTGTACCACAAATGCCATCTTCAGGCAGGGTGTGTCATTGCATCAATATTTCCTCGACCCAGACGAGGGGGCACCCGGCTGAGAAGCCATCCGAAGATTCGTGCGGATCTCAATTCGGACCAGTGTGTAGAGGCTAACATGGTCAACAAGTTTAGCTTTTTTCAATAAACCACACCCTTTTTTGTCTCGTGCAATGAGTGGTGTGATGCACGCAGTGAGCATTTTTCAATACAACTTCAAGTTCAAACCAAACATCTTAATTTGTCAGCTGATCATGCATTTTTACTTGAGGGTAGAAGGAATCAAACGCTATTGTTCTTGTGAAAAATCCAAGGCCCCAAAGAGTGAATTGTTAGTTTCAGTAATAAACCTTCTGCCAATCCAACAGTGCTCTATAATAACCACCAGCTCACGAGTTTCTGATCCAGCTGAGCTAAATTTCCTGTTGTGCAGTCTATTGTGTTTTGGGATGGAGAGACAGTGTCAGACTCAGGACACGGTGCGCGGGTTGAATAAAATGATATTCTGCAGGAATTCTGAAGGCTGATGGCTCATCAGTATTTAACATTACTCTTTACCTTAACATGTAAACAATTAGCTTTGGCTATCGTACATTGTCTATCTCACCATAACAGCTTGAATTAAGAAGTTTGTTTACGTTCTTTTCGAAAGACATGCAGCTTGGCCCATTTGCTTGAAGTGCATGGAGCCTTTTAATCTACAGAAGCCAAGACCCCACGCTGGACCCTGCGGATGAGAGACCTTTAAACAGTCATGAAAATAAAGAATAAGTTAAAACAAAATGTGTCCAAACTTTATAGATAAGTAGGTTTTAATTAAGCTTTATTAGTATGATTTGCTATTGCACTTCATAAAGTTTTCATTAAAGTTGTTTAATGTTTGGCCACTTGGTTTAGCAGACATATATGCGCGCAGCCGCGCAGGGCGACTATTTTCCTAACCTCTCTCTACCCACATCTCTTCCTGTCTCCTTACTGTCTTATCGTTTGAAATGAAGGCAAAATGGCCACAAAAATACTTTAAAAAAATGGATGGATGATGGACTGGCGACCTGTCCAGGGTGTACCCCCACCTCTTGCCCAATGTGCACCCGCAGACCCCTGTAACCCCTAAAGGGAATAAGCGGGTTGGAAAATGAGTGACAACACTGTAAAGCAGGGGTGTCAAACATATGTCTCCTTGGCGGTCCATTATTCTGCTGCCAAGAATTTAGCCTTGTGTGTCTCTATTTTTTTCTCGCGGAAGAAGTCACGCAGCCACCAGCCGACTATATGAGCCTCTGAAATAATATTGTCATGTTTGACCTGAGCAAACTTCGTTTTGCCCTTAAAGTGATGCTGATTGCTTTCAAATATTAGAGTTAATCCAAATAAAAAAAAGTATTAGAGTGAGTAGATGTCTTCCTGACTTCTAAAGAACATTCAGATTTGAGATAAAAGGGTAACATTTTTGGGGGTTTTTGTTTTTGGAAATAAATATTCATCAACATATTAACTTTCAGAATCTGATTATTTGCTAAAAACAAACAAATTAGGACATTAGTTAGGTTAATAAATGGATTATTCTATATGATTTGTCTGTTCTGGCCCCCAGAAGCTCAATTGTGCGTCCCAAAAGCTGAAATGAATTGGAGACCCCTGCTGTAAATGGTACTTTTGCTGTAAAATAGACGTTTTTATCCTAGTCGACTTTTGATCTGGAGGAGGAGTAAAATAAAATAATGCATTTTAGAAAGTGGACAAGGCTTAATAACATTCGTAAGTGTCCATGTTTAAAGAAACCTCAAAACAGTTTGTGCTAGGCTCCAGACACCGCATTAATCACCTGAAGAAACTTGTGGTTATATCTGTAATGTATCATTTACATACGGGGGCTGTGGGAGATCGCAGACATACAGTGGAATCAATAACTCGAGAACTAATATATTTATACATAATGCATGAATCGAGCCCCACACAAAAATCTTTCATGCCCTCTAGTTTGCCAGAGACATATTGAATCCATAATAACCAGTCCATCTCTCTGGTGATTACAAATCTCATTTTTAAACTCATAAAAATACAGAATCGAATTCCCAATTGTACGTTTTCCACAGCTTTCCAATACCGCCCAAAGTAATATCATTAGCTGACTTTTTTCCTGCGAATGCCTCTTAAATTGTCCAACTCAACACAGTGGGCTTTGAGGCGGCCAATTAAATCTATCGACCAACAGAGAGATGTTCCCTGCGTGTCGGAGGGTTGAAGAGCTGACGTGATGCAAGCGTTTGATGGTGGACTAAACCGTACTTTATGACCTTTCCAATGATTGGGAAGATCCAGGAAAATGGTTGAAGCCTTGGGGAACAGACTACGAATTTGCACTGACGCTTTAACTATTGACTGTAGTGTGCGAGAGGAGAACAGCTTCCTACTTCTCAGAGAAACAGGAGGATTTGCCTCAGCAAAACAGAGCTTTTCATTCTACAGCCTCCTCCTCTCTTTATTAACTCTGCTGCCTGACACTACTTCTCCTTTTAGCCTCATAGTTTATTCAAGAGGGGGTGAGAACGCTCTTGAACATTCACAGTTTAAGAATTCATACCACTGCAGGTAAACTCCAACTGAATCAAAAGATTTGCATCTTATTTATCATTTCCAATTTGAGCAATCTACATGTAGTGCGCCACCAAGAGTTCAAACTAGAATTCTATCCTTTCTTTAATCTGAGGACGTAATGTTCATGAGTTCAGTTGTGGGTTTCTGAAGAGGAAATATGTGTGAAAAGAGTGATATTTATAACATTAAAGTGGGCAATTTTTTGCAAAGTGATCAGGAAAGTGGCAGAACACTGTTGTTTGACAATAAATGGCTTCACCCAACCACTAACCACGAGGGGAGAAATTTTCAGGGTGCATAAACTTATGAGCACGGCTGTAATCATCTTAGTAAAGAATGAAAAA
Source organism: Danionella cerebrum (assembly GCA_007224835.1). Lineage (NCBI taxonomy): Eukaryota > Metazoa > Chordata > Actinopteri > Cypriniformes > Danionidae > Danionella > Danionella cerebrum. The sequence goes on along the minus strand of SRMA01024134.1, from coordinate 293,375 downwards.
AGTCGGGTTTATTTATTTTTATTGAAATGAGCTCCAAAGACATATCTGCCCATTGTCCATGGACCATAATGGCGCTTATCTGTGCATTTATCAATGCTATCATTGGAACAAAGTACTATAAGTGTCTGGAATACTATGGATCTATGTATTTGTAATACCTCCCAGCTTCTCAGAAGGTTGGTTTATCATGTTCAAATTCATCATGTGACAGACAGGGCTTGAAGCAGAGTCATGTGTATATGCAAATATTGGCCAATCAGAAAGCAGCAGTGGAGATCGTGAACCACTCTTGTTGTACAAAAATATCTTCCGATCCTTTCTCAAACTTGCACTTACATTCATCTGAGCTGGTTTATGTGGTTGTAGCCAGTTCCTCAGTCTATTTCGTTTTGTTTTAGGTTGATTTATTCAAAGAAAGTGTTTACAAACAATGATGGGACAGAAAGTTTAGGTTTTCTTTTTTCATTTTTTTTTCTAAAAAACTAAGTCAAAGCCTGAAGGATGGGCTGAGCTCAGGAGATTAATAGTGGACTGAAAGCTCATGAACTACTCTGGGCTGTTATGAAGAATGAAAGGGCACCTTTCTGTGTTAATGAGGCATTGATTTCCACCTCACTAAATAATGAATTCATAAATTAAACCGAAGCATTAAACACTGTTACAGAAATCTGCGCACTCTGGGAGTTTCGGTCTCATAAATGAAGCATGGAGTTGACCATGAGCGTTCCTCGCTTCTATGAGCTCTCCTCACACATGGATTCCAGGAAAAAAAACGCAAGGCAAGACCAGGCAAAGATCTCGACGTGGTCTCGAATGATGTCATTGTCACGGCGAAGGGATTTGGAAATCTAACGGTTTTACATCTGGAAATGATTCATGCCGAAGATCACACACTTTCGCAAAACAGACGGTTTCTGAGAGCCGTTGCACGGATTAGGCGCTTTACATGGAAAACTTGCTTCGTGATATGAACGTCACCCTGGAACGGATTAATTTTGTATCTCGGGGTACCACTGTATTTGCTGTGCACCCAAAAAAGTGTAATAACTGTAGTGTATAATTATCAGTTTGAGACATTTTTTGGGCCGATGGTGGACATCACAGAGGGGCTTGAGTATATGGCTGCACCAAGATCTGATCAAAATGTCCCAGAACCCTTGAAGACTCATTAAATTACTTTCACCATATGTAAATTACCACTGCTGTAAATCTACAGTCAAATACCAAATGCTGTTTTGTAGGGGTGTAACAATACATTGTGGCACAATATTCCGCAATACAAAGGTTTTGCTTCTTGGAGTGATTTTGATTCTAGTCACTTCTGAAACTTCTTTGTCTTTTCTTGTTTACAAGGAGACAATTATCCTTTACTCACATTTTAAACAAAAACGATTAGAAAAATAGCTCTCTCCATCACTTAAACCGCGTGCAGAGACTAGCGGTGTCATTTTCTGTCATGAACGAAGAACACTGTGTGCTTTTTTACATTGTGGCTTCAGCATCGGAGTGCCACCAGCTTGTGGCACTCCGATGCTGAAGCCACAATGTAAAAAAGCGGAAAATCACGCGGAAAATACTTGCCTCCTATTGGGCCTCGCTCGCCATAGTCACTTCTCATTAGCATAAAGTTAAACATTTTGTAAACTTTCGTCGCTGGCCACGCCCACAAGCTGTCACCAGTGTAGCTCCCGCTTTTGTTCCGGGCTCCGTTTAAAATTAATGGGATTGCGCCTCCTTGCCGCTGCTCACCTCTTTTGGTCTGTACAAGGCTTTAGAGTAAAAAAGATGACAATGCCAACATTAACACTGCCCCCTAGTGGAAGGATGGTGTCAAATACTCTCATACAAATCAAACTAGACCCTAGCCTTCTTAGCTTTGCGGTCTCAAAACACTTTTTTCCAGTTTCAATAGTTGGTTAAAAAGTGCTGAAGAATATTGTGATGCATATCATGGCGTAGAGATAATATCGAGGTATGTATCGTATCGTGAGCAGAGTGGAATCGTTACGCCCCTACTATTTTTTGAGAAGATTGCATACAAATATTTTACTCTGGTAGAATTTTGTACCACATCTGTGTGAAAATGCCACAAAAGAAACCATTTTCAGACATTTCAATACACTTTATTTTACTTTTATTTCATTTCAATTACGTTTAAAGAATTTACAGCAAAAACATTGTATGTTCACAGCAATGGTGGTTGCTCAATAGAGGGCGCTATGGGATGACGCTTCACCACTTACTGCACCTTGACCTAAACGTATAAAAAACTTGATGTAGATGCTAAATATCTGATATAATCGCGATATTCTGAAGTAAAAACACCATTGATCACCCTGTGATTTTGCAAGTTCTCCTACATAGAAATCATGCAGGGCTCGATGTTGAGGAGCAGCGGCTCTGCTCTAAACTCCCGCGAGTGACTGAACTGCTCATAAATGATACCCTAAAAATGAGAAATATCCCAGTATTACAAAATATCATATTGCAACCCTTGTTTCGTGATGTGTCTCCAGGTTCTAATGCAAAGGCTTCATCATCTCAAACACCAGCTGCTCGTCTGCAACTATATTGGAACGGACTTGAAACATTTTATGTGGCACCTGTGCAGTGGGCATATAACACCACGGGAAATAAAGAAACCAGAGTGTCCCTGGAGCTCCCTCACTCACTGCTCTGGGGGTGTTGGATTACTTTTAGGCTCCGCGCAAGAGCGCATCATATCGCGTAGTGCGCGTCTTGAGCGCGCGCAGCAGAATGTAACCCATCACTTCACCGGAATCTCGAGTCAGACCGGGCTGGCAGACAGGGCTCAGGAACTGGGGGGCATTACAACCCTCTCCTCGTTCCCTCGCACCCGCTCTCCTCCCCACACACCCTGCCGAAGCTCTAGAGGAAGCGCTGTCGTCTGGCGGCTCTGTCACCGATGCCTGGAAGCGGCGAGCGCGCGCAGTTACGGACGGACAGCGGGCATGTGAAGTGCTGACCGCAACAATGGACCAAAGGAACTACTTCATCCTTCTGCTGCTCGTTTTTTACGCTAAACTCACATTTGGAGAGTCTTTTCCAGGTGAGTTTGTGCTCCGTTTATTTATCCTTTTGGCCACTTTGCGGAGGTTGCGCGTGGTTGGAGTGCGTAACCCAAGACGGGATGAAAGTTTAATAATTGAGTCTTGCTTATTAATGGCGGATAGCTGACGTGAATTGTAACTTAATGTCATCACAGCAGAGCCCTTTGTTTATGATTTCTATACTATTTCACGTTTCCTGTTGTTTGTGACTTTTAAATATTTACATTAGAGATTTTATAAGGTGACCAGTAAATTTGACAGGTGATTTAAAGAATTTCCGATATGTTTAAGTACACACATATATATATGGAAAACGTAAAAATACGCGAATTTAAAAATAGAATTTGTATTTTGGGTAAAATTTCGCCTAGACGCATGCGCAGTGCGCTTTCTATTTAAAGTTGTTGTTTTTAATGGCTGGGATTATTTTGTGGGGAAATTCTGAATTTCACCACTTTGTTTCTTTAAGTGCTGAGAACAGACTTTATGTCTTTTAATAGTCTTGTATTAAGCGGTTAACTGAGAGGCTGCAGTTCTTATGTCCACCGGCGAGTGGCGCTCTAGCCACATCCAAACCGGTAACCAGCGCAGCGCTGTTTAAAAAGAGGGTCGAAGAAAACTTCATCATTCAATCGCTTGTTTTGCGCGTCATAATTGCTTTTGATCGATTGTTTTTGTGTACTTTAATGGATAACCCATGCAGTTTACTCTAAAGTGTTAAATCAAGGGCAAACGGACTTTTTTTTTAGGAAGAAATAGGAAGGCAATAGAGATAAGTTTCAAAAGTCAATATTGGGGAAAAAAAGATTCACCGGCCAAAAACAGTGTGAAAATATTTATTTCTGTTTCAAAATGCAATTTCTCAGTTTCTAATGACATCAAAGGAATCATTATTGAACTATTTGTATTTTTCCAACAAAATGCTATAATCCCTTTACCCGCCAAAATCCAAATATTCATCACATCCATATTAAGTAATTTTGTTTGTGACAGTGATTCAGACCCTTCAGACACAGAACTTTTCTCTTGGGTGAGCAGTGGGAGATCACGGGTATCTTTACAGCACCTGAATCTTTTTAACAGGTTACTAATTTTAATTATGATCAAAGGTGTACAACTAAGGTGACAGCATTTAATTAAAACTAAATGCAAGATGTTGAAATGTCATTAATTAGGCCAAATTTTTATATATACATTTTAAAATGTTTATTTAATCAAAGTTTTAACGTTTCAATTAAAGCAAACACTTGTTCTCTGTGTATGCATCCATTTAAAGTATGTTTGGGCTGCGTAATCCAGTATTGTGTGCTGGTGATACGTCCATCCGTTTCTTCACACGCTGATTCCGGATCTCAGGGTTCTCCAGAAAAAAAACATGAAAACATTTCTTTCTATAAAAGAAAAAACTTTTGTTCTTAAAGAAATGAACGATTGCAACAAAAACACTGGAGGATGAGCCAGCTGCAAACACTTTTCTCTTTGGTTAAGCTAGACCTCAAAATGTTAATTCAAAAATCCCCCAAAACACGTGTTTTAGTGCCACGTCTGTCGTCTGGCTCTTGTTGCGAGGATAATTTGTGTTCCATTCTATCTTTGCGTGTAATTTTGGCAGGACCAACAAGACTCTCTCTGTGCTTCAGTGAGCAGCCTGACGAGTACAGGGCTATCTTTATTCACCAGTGTGAGGAGACGCGAGCAGATCAAGCTAAAAATTGCTTTCTTTTGGATGTGTTTCTACACAGTAAGTCCTTTAGCGTCGTGATATATACGTACATAGCATAGAAGCATGGGTTGATTCGATTAGGGTGCCCTCAAGGCACACAGCGCTAAACACTTTCATCACAGTTATTCCACATATTGATAGATGCCTCTTATATTTATTGATGTTTACTTCGTTTAAAAGCGCTCTAGTGCAAACTGGTGGAGGAGGGCTACGCGCTTTATGCCTATGGGCGAAGTGGCTGAGTGTGTTGTAATTGATTTAGCAGTGCCAGTTATCCCTCTGAAAGATTTCCATTCGGCATCTAATTGAATCTCTTTAGCCGGCAGCAGAGAGACACTGACGGAAACCCTGACTTGTTTGACTCTCAGTGTTTCTTGTCATTCCATTGTCATTAGATGTCAGCTCAGCGCATGAGAATTCCTTGGGTTTCGATAAACCTGAGTTTCTCATTTGTTTTCTCAAAACCATTCCACTTTAATCGTAAGAATAGTTTGTGTATTTGTAAGGCCTTTCACTCCAAACCCTTTAAAGAATCAACACTAACTTAGGCTGAAACCTAAACCATTGACTTATTTTCTTTTTTACCAATTATTGGGTTATTTTGGCACTTACTGTTTTAAAAAGGGATGACATCACCTGGGTCTATTAGTATGCGTGATAAAAAACTCAGAACTATCCAATCCCTGAATGGTTTCGTGCATGTGTTAAAACATGCAAGAGATAGGTGTCTACCTGAACCTTTCCCTTCTACGTGTTCTGTAAAGTTAGACTGGCAAATGTGGTTTTCGTGTAAGTTGCAAAGTGAAAGTATGGTTTTAATTCCCCAAAGATGCAACTTGTACAGAGAGCTGGCTTACCGGATCCTTCTATCAAGGAAAGTTTGTGAGGATAAAATGATCTACAAATCGATTAACATCCAATAAATAGTTCTTTTGACCTCGTATTACATGCTTTCCTTTTGATGCATAATATTTGATTGTACTCCAACTGTTAACAATGATCACCAGAGAGCAAGCATCTGAACATTATTACGCTGCTCTCTAAATGGCGTGTTTGAGAAAATTAACTTCTCTTATTAAGCAAACCCTGCTCTAGAGACCTGCACTCTCGAGGGCCTAATGTGCTTTGAGTTCGAAATTTTGATAAGTGGTGCAGGTGCAGGTGATAAGTTCCTATTATTCAGTGCAGGAGAAAATATTGAATTATTTTACTAACAACAAACATTGTTACTTAATGCAAAGAGAGCTCACTCCAAAAAGCTGCGGAAACTGAGGTGTGAGATCACAGAGTTTTAGCTTTAAACACAGACAAGGCAGAGATGAAGTTCGACAGGTAGTGCGTTCCAAATTTTCAGACCTGCTACGGCAAAGGAGCGATCGCCCAATTTCTTGTACCAGGACTGGGGATCTCCAGCAGGTGTTTCCCAGCAGAACCTAAAACTAGGCTGGTGACTGGTTAAAAGTCACCAACAGATAGGATGGGGCCATGCCATTAACTGCAGTAAAAACAAAATCAAACATGTTTAAAAAAAATAATTAACTATAAACATAATGATACAAATTGCTTAGAGCTGGGTGGAACCCTAACGTTTGGCTTTGAAGATAGACCAGTTAGAGAGTTAACTCTGAAGTGACCTTTATTTGCAAATTATATGGGGGTATTGCATCTTGTGGTTTCTTTACTAAGACGGCGATGTCTCACTGTTGAACCAATCTGGGTTTAAAAAAAAAAAAGGAAGAAGCTGATTGGCTATTGGCGCCCATGTGACACCTCTGCTGTGACCAGGTGTCTCATTAAAGAGCATGAGGGTTTTGGTCTGTAAAAACAATCAAGACAAGAAGTCCAGCAGCAAACACAGGAGAGACCAAAGCTCACAGCTCGAGAGGACCACTGGTAGGAAGGAGACTCTTTAACTACGTGGATGCTCTTTGTTTGTACATTTATTGTCATGCTTGCTTGTTTGTAGAGGTTTATAACCTAAGCCCTGGCATGTCCTGGGAACAGGCCCACAAATAAAGCATATATTGTGGAATTCAGAGCTTTGAGTTACCCATTTTTTTTTTCTTAAGATGTGAAGGCCTTTTTTTCAAGCTTACTATTGGGAAGTGTTCAGGGAAACTCAGAGGTGCTTTTATAATCTTTGCGTTGTTTGTCATACAACCACTGAGGATCTGAACATCTTCTTTGTTGACATTGTGAGGCTGTTGTGAAAGTGGAGTATTTAAGCACCAAGAGCAATCCTTGATACAGGAACAAAAGAGCCAATTTCATTGGTTGACACAGGTGACCCATGTGACTTTGGAGAAACAAATGTTGTTTTGTTTAAGGCATCGTGTAATTGCTTGTGTTGCCGCTCTTTGTTTTGGCATGGATTGTTCTGTAACCTCAAGGATTTGCATTTTTCTTTTGATATTTTGTATAACTTACTCAGATATCTGGAGATTAATAATGCATTAATCATTAAATGTAACAATTTAAGTAACAAAGCAACGGGTTGACCTGCTGTAAAACACAGAGACGTAGAGGGAGTTATATCATATATGTCTTTGGAGTCAGACCTTAATGGACATTGGAGAACCAGCACCGCTAGAAATCAAGAGGTTACAGAGAGGTAACCATCGGCCATGACGCATACATGGCCTGTAAAGAGGTTACACAAGTTGCAAAGTGTTTAACTGAGATTTTTTCAGGGGAAGTCACAAAACAAATGGCATAAATCCCGGGTTAAAAAGACAGCCCTCATCGTCAGACTCTCTGACCAGGATTTGGGAATCCAGAGCTGAGGGACACTTGAAGGAAAACCGAAAAGTTCTGTTTTCTTTTTATAATGTTATATTATAAAAATCTCAATGTGTATAACATATTTCTATGTGAGATTTTAGGACTTTGAGTGAGAACAAACCACTTTGAGCGAGGAGTCTTCTGACCAAGTTTTAAGTAATTTATTGAAGATTCGACTTATTTAACCTAACCTGAGAATAATAAATAAAAAGGTTGAAGGTGTTAAGAGTTAAAGACACCACGTAAGTGTCGCGTAGGTTCTCATTCAGCACTGTCTGCTTCCTGGAAGTGGAAATATTTGCAAACACAGATTGAAAGACATTAGAAGCAGCGTGGACGAGCGTGGAACACTCAGCGGATAATGAACAGAAAGCTCATTCCTTCTTCTACCACTTTGTGACAGTCCTTGAATGAGACTCCTCGGCCGTGGCTAATGACCGCACTGTTCTTTTTCTGAAACAAACAGTAGTGAGTACTGTGGGAATGGATGATGAACTGAACGTCTTAGCGCACATGCAGCTTGAGAGAATTCCTGCTGAGGCTTGCAGCGCTAAACGAGCAGCGGAGGTTGAAAGCTCCACTCCATCGGAAACAAAGCGAGTTGTGACGGCTCCCGGTTTTGTTGTGATTGCTGCTCTAGAGCACGTCTGAGGGGGAGGAATAACAATGGCAGAAATCAGGGTGAGTTGGACAGGAAGGAGGGAAAACAACACTTGAAGTGGTCGAAAAAATAAGATACCCGAGAAGACCAACAAATGACTTTGCAAGGGGCTGTCGGGGACATAATGGATTTCTCCCGCACACAGGAACATGATTATTTCCCGTGTGTCCATTAGAAAGCGCCGGGGCCATAATTGTTTTCTTTGACCTGCTTGTTATCGCTCTGCTCCCGGGTTGCCAGGTTTTCAGCTCCTCTCTTGGCCTCTGACAAGCTGTCACTCAGCGGCCTGCTTAGTATTCGTAGAGTGAGAGAGGAAGGCAGACTGTCAGAGGTGTTATCTGCATGACTGTGCCGCTCTAATCCTCTTCACTTATTCTATTTGGCCGACTAAATGACAGCTCAATGCTGGCGCCAAGGCCACTAGAACCGAGACGCTGAGCAGAGAGGTCTGGAGAAGGTTCAAATGTGTTATTTGGAGACATGTTCTCTTCTTGTGTAGTTTTTTTGGGCGCGGTTCGGTTCAGTATGGTTCTCTTAGCTTCCAATTACTTTTGCTTCTGGATTATAAGGTAGTTTTGTTCCTTAAAGAGTGCGACAGAAAGCAAGAAACACTCAATTGGCAACAAAAAACATTTTAAAGGTCTTTTTCTCGTTTTACCAAGGTACTAAGAGATTTAGGTTTGATTGATAAGAGACTGTGTAATGACTGCTCTGCTGTTTTTCTGTCCTGTGGAGTGTTGCACTGTTCAAGGAGTTAGTGATGATGATGATGATCTCTGCCCAATCAGTGATCTGCAGAACTCAAATAACCTCGGTTCCCTACCAGTTGGCCACATCCATGTTACGATGATTGACTCAACTTCAGAGTGGGTCAATAATCTCCAACTAAAAGCCAATGAAATTAGCCACACCCACGCTCGCTTTTTATGATGCCCAGGAGCCAGACCTACACAACCTCAAAGGCACTTTTTGTCTTTTGTTCCATCCTTCCTTTTGGTTAAACAAGTAACAAGATCTTAAAGAACCTCAACACTCCGTCCACGTGAACATAACAATTGTAAAACCACTGGGTAAGACCATATATTGAAGTTTAATTTCTTTTTTTTTTAAAGTCGAGGCTGATGTAGGTTATGTATTCCAGAAATGACACGACGATATGAGAAATCTTTACTATAAGTTTGTGAATAATTTGCATTAATTGGAATTGGTGACTGATTTTCAGAACCATGAATTAGCAATTGAAACACTTCCTGGTGGCCAGGTCCTGGAACTGCGTGTAGTATAGCATTTTTCAGCTGGAGGGTTTTTCTGGTCATGTGCAACGACAAACACACTGGGACCAGTATGACATATATTTACACCATATGCACACTAATGCAATAATTTGTTAATTTTACAGCAATAAACTGTATTTTCATATCTTTTTAACAGTACAATTTAGGCTCTAAATTATCCACATATTACATGTTTGGAAGAATTGGTTGTTCTGCTTTTATACAGTAGTTTGGAGTAAAATTTATGCTTCAGTTATTACCCTAAGATGTTGAAATTGTCGACAAAAACGGTAGCAGGAATTTCATAATTTGGTGGAAGATCAGCTCAGCACCATTCCCCAGAGTGAGCCTCCTGGCAAAACGCTCCTTGTGTACTCCTGCCACCAGCTCACCCTCAGAGCGTGCTTTTAGCACAGGTGGTAATATTGTGTGATGCAACAGGGCAGCTTTGAAACCGGACAAAGTGGACAGACTAGTCTTTCCAGCAAAAAACCCGTGAACGTTTTACAAATTGAGTGCATTTGCTAGAAATAGATTTCTGTTTACCTTTTGCACATTTAGTGTACCACTTAAAGCCTGGCAAAAAAAACTGTGTTTAACAAATGGTGTTCACTAGCTAGAAGTCATATAATTCTATGTTTTGCACATTTGATCTACCTCTTAAAGTCAGACACTACACTGTGGTCTAATTGTGTTGCAAATTATGTTTTTACAATAATTTTATGTTTACATTTTGTACAAATACTCTACATTTACTTAAAGTTAACACTTTATTTAAGTAAATTTATTTTAGTAACTTTAATTTTAAGGCCAAATCCGTAATCTGTTTTAGTTAATAAACTATAAGCTGTAATTTAACAAACCCTTTAAATTCATGGCTTCAGTCCATGTTGAGATAAAGCTGGCAGCATTAACAGCGTATATCGAAATAAATATTGTTATCGTTCAATATGGAAAAAATTTATCGAGTTTACATTTTTGCCATGTCGCCAAAACTCAAAGTAGTCATCGCTCAATTTCGCTCACATTCACACTAAAGTTCGTTGTAACTCTGGTGCTAATTAAGCTTGCACAGTTTTACTGTCCTGACTGATAGTTGAAACTTATGTAAATCCTGGTATTTTATTTAAATATGTAAATTGTTTTATGTGAATATTATTGTATATTGTTTCTAATAGGTGAATTAGTCAATGCAGCATTTTGCTAATTAGCATCTGCTCTGAAAGGACAACTATACATTTGCTAGACATCTCAGGATGCATTTGCAAATGTCGATTTTTTTTTAATCACCAAACCTTTCCACAAACAGCTGGAAATCAGAGACTTGGAGTATTTAATTGGTCCAGATGTAGAATAAAGTTTCAGGCTTTCTAATTATGCATCTGTCTTGTTTTTCAAACATTGTAATGATTAAACACGTGATGCTCATGTATTACGGAAAAAGCAAGGTAAAATGTTTTATTCTTTACTCCAGAGCACAAGTCCTTACCCCCCTCCCATCATCCTGCTGCACGAGCGGAGAGAGCCTTTCTGGTGTCCAGTGTGTCCGGGGATTTCAAATGTGATAAAAGTAATTACAGTTTTTCTTCTGTGTGCAAGGCTGGATTCAGAGGCTTTCTCCCATCAAAGATTCATGAGAGTTTAAAAGGAGGAGGAAAGTGAGAAAGGTCGAAAGAGACACTGCTCCTGTGGAAGGAAAGAAAACCCCAATGATGTCCAAAAGAGACACTAGGGCAGGATAAAATGTCTCTAAAAAAACTGCCATATTTTTGTTTAACTTGTTTCGGGAGGAGTTATCAGGACCTGCCAAGTGTCATCAGTTAAGCTCTTTACTACTACTCTACCTTTAACGCCTTCACCACATTGATCTCTATACTTTCCCTAAAAACTTGTCGAGTATGTTTTTATTACACTTCAGGCAGATCACAAGAATCCTGTGACAGAAGCAGAGCGGTTTATAAAAGGAGCGGATAATTAGGGTTAGGAGCTATCAATTAAGCAGAATGAGATCATTGATGCACAGCTAGATGCAAACAGCTAAAGAAATCACAAGATTGTATTGTGACACGGTAATGAGTTTGGACAGTAGATCATTAGGTGTTGCAGGGAGCAGGGGAGGCTCGTGTTTTCATCAGAAATTATTGAGAGAAACTAACATCTTCTGTTTATTTTACAAGAGTCGCACTCTTCTCGTTTTAGTTGTAAGTTCTTTGTCAGCAAAAGTCCCGAGCTTGTGAAAACTTCTCAAGAACCTGAACGCAGCAGAAATCGACTGGCAGTTTATGGTGAAGCAGGCCTAGATGCTCCTCAGAGAGAGAATGAGGAATGGAGGGCTGGAGATAAAGAGGATGAGCCCGAGCTTTTCCGACAGGAGGTGTTTCAGGAGGTGGATGCGAGAGAGAAAGAGGAACGTGTCGGCAGAACAATTCAGACAGAGCAGGTCTGGAGAGCTGAGCAAACATCATTCTGTTCTTCGGTTTACTCGACGTTTCAATGAGTCCATCCAGATAATTGGACTGAGATGTAGGGTGTCTTAAATGTGAGGCTATTTGATTAATTGACCATTAAATCTGTTATTATGAAGACAGATTGCGTTTGGTTGTAAGCGTCCATTCTCAGCCGGCTGTTCCAATCTTTATTTGGTGATTATAAGAAATCCAGCTGTTCCTCCATTTATTCTCACAAACAAGACTTCACTCTTGAGATTTCTCAGGTGTTTTTAAAGGTGAATTCAAAGATGATGGAAGGTGGAAGTTGTTAGTTTTAGAAGATGTATTCACTGTCTCAGGGAAATGTTTTCAAATGACCGAAAATGCTGCATTTCCATGTTTTTCGTTTAACAATAAAGCTGTTTTTATAATCATAGCAATCATAAAACCCATAAAACAACTGCAAAACCACTGTTTTTTTTTAAAGAATTTTTTTTTTACTTGGTAGTGACACTGATTAACAACTTTCCATTCAGCCTTTTGTACTATAATGGTTTCTAAATCTAATATTAATAGCTACATTTTTTCCAGCGTAAAACATTAGTTTGGCAACTTTGCTTCCAGTCATTGTTCATAACTATAATGGTGGAAGTTTATAGTAAAAACTCAATCTTCAACTGTCTAAAAATGTTTTATTAGAAAATTCTTGAATAATTGAAATGATTTATATTAATGAACTGAGTTCCTATTTTAAGAACTAAAATCTCAGTTGAGTTCTTGTGAATCAATAAACAATTTAAACATATCTGCCATTTTTACATTCATTTTAAATGGTTTCTTTGTTGTTTGTATTATATTTCAAGGTTTTATAATCCCTTTAAAAACAAAATGTAACACAAATTTCATCAGAATTTGATTGTACTATTTATCTCTCTCTCTATATATATATAGGCAAAACAATTACATTTGGTCAAGATATTTCTTTGAGGCAGGGGTCTAACTGAACTCCTGGAGGCCACACCCTTGCACACTTTAGCTGCACCCTTAATTAAACACACTATGTCCAGATCATATTTTTGCCGGGTTGATTTCAAAGCTACATTGGAACTGAATGACTTTGAGTTAGAGACTCCAAAATAGCTTTGGTTAAAAGTAACTTAAAAAAAAACACTGCAGCAAATCCAGGGGCTGCCATAGATTATAGACATAAGACTATTACTGACTAGATGGCCTAAGTATTCACACAAACTCTCATGTTGCCTTAGTAGACGTGCTGTTTAAAGCCAATCTCACATTGAGTGGCACAAACCAATCCCCGTTTCACTATAATTTTCCTAGGCTAAGGCATGCCAAGTTTGTTGCTATGGTAAACAGTTGCAAAGACATACATAATATATTTCATTATATATATAATGCAGTGTTTCATCTGGTTTTACTGGCATTATGCAATCGTTTAAAAGCATAAATGGCAATGTGAGCTGGAAACTGTTGACTATTCAAACGTCTATCGGTACAAGAAAAGAAAAAGAGCTATTTACCCTTTCAGTAGTCGGTGCTTCACCTGTGCAAACTCCTGTCAGTCTAATAAACAAGATTACGAATAAACAACCTTAATGATCCAGAGTCATTAGATGAAGCCAGGCTCTTCACTAGACAGTGTAAATCACTGTCTATCCAAGCCCCCCTCATTACCCATAAGAAAACCAACAGACCGGCGCACTTTTGCCAGGCAGCATGTGCTTGCTTATCGAAAGGAAACGTGTGGGCAAATATAATGAGACGAGGTATGCCATTAATTGGCTGATCTAGTGATGTGCTGTTGTTCTGAGTTTTACTGAGTCATTGTTGAAGTCATGCTGCTTCCCAATGTCACTAAACAGCTGCTGTTGCTTCACACTTTCTTGCAGTTTTTTAGATTTCCCTATGTTCCAGCGAACCCTTCTTTGTTTTGCTATAGTAAAGTGGCTAATATTAGCATACTTAGCATTGGATTGTAGGCAAAACAATCTAAAGCCTACACATTTAAGAGCTGAGAGGTTTATAAACTTTTACCTTTAGGTGGCGCTGTGTTAACATACCTCAATGTTAAGCACTGATGACTTAAAAAGATGATTGGTGCCAACATGTAAATGGTTGTAGAGATGCTTCCCACAAAGCTATTGGGTTGTTGGAGATGTTGGCAAGTATGCAAGGCAACTTTTGTAAAGATATGTTGATGCATTTGCAAAAAAAGGCCACTTTTGACAAAATACAAAATGGCAGACATTCAAAATGGATAAGACACTAAAATGGCTATGGCCTGACTCAGCAGGAGAGTCAGAATGTTTTAAAACCAATTTGATGATTTTACAATGGTTAGAAATGTCAAAGAAATGGGGGCACTGTGCTGAAACTCAGCAGACAACCCCAGATTATAGTTATTATAACATCCACCAAGTTTTGTGTTTTCAGAACTTTTAGTCAGCATAATCATAGGATGTTCTGGAACAAATTTAGTGAAAATCTGATAATCGGTCTAGGAGGGGTTTGCAAAAGTAGGTTTTGATTATAATTCAAAATGGCGGGTATTTAGCACATTGTACGATGTCATGTAGTCAATTAAAATTGGCCTAAACCAAGGATTAAGGAGACTCAAAAATGTTGTCTCTAGGCCATACAGTTCATAAGTTATTAGCATACACATAAGCACAACGTTGGACTAGTGGTATCACTATAGAGTTTGAGGGTCCAGATTTGGTCAGATGACTCATAATGGCCAACTGTATCAGTGTGCCAAATGTCATAACTTTCCTTCAAGCGAAGGTTCAAACGAACAAATAAAACTGCAAAAATCGTGAGGAGGAAGCATTCGGGGGAGGGGTTACTGTAGAGCGCAGTCATCATGAACCGAGCAGCTCTCATGTCAAGGTTCTGTCAGAAGTTGGGAGAAGCCAGAGATGGGTAACAAGACCCCACATGCATTCGTTCTTCTTACATTTCCTTCTCCAGAGACACCATTAACCTTTAAGGTCTGAGCTGGACATCCGACAGACACTTCTGGCAATCTGAGAGGGAAGCTTTGTTCCCCAGTGCAAGATTAAAAGGCTTTTAATTGGTTTGGTTAATGGTGATTTGCTGGAGTGGATTCACGCTTTGGTGCATTATGTGGATGTTGTGAAAAGGTCAGATGCTGGAGCGGTGTGCTGGAGGAATAAAATGAGAGAAGGACAGAAAGGTACACACTGCTCTTCTCTATGCCCCGACATGTATCGTGAGGAACTGAGTAGATAGTTAGTAGGTCATTTCACAAAGAGTTGATAATTAATTGTTTTTAATTTTTAATGTAGAATAAACTGCTCCAGAATTCCGACCTTGTGAAACCACACTCTTCGTATTGTTTTCAAGGTGCCCTCCCAACTTCATTCATCACTTAAAGGGAATCCTGAGCTTTTCTCGTTTTCCGGTATCTACTTAATCTCCTCTGTATGCAAAAATCCTCTTTTCCAGCTTGCCATTGTTCAAAGTGACAGAGTTAATTTAAACGTTTCCTCATTTTTATTCATCTTCACACATTTACGTCCTGCTGACGGCCATTAATTATGTGAAAACCAAAAGCCATCATAAAATTGATGGATGAGTTACGCCGTGGACATGGCAGAAAGGCGCCAGAACCCAACAGGAGCTCCTTTGGGGAGGTTGCTCGCTTTGATCATCGGATTAAAATGATGACTTTTGACCCTAAAACTCCAAAGCACCCCTCATTATTTGAAATCCCAGAGCGTTTGGTGACTTGTTGGATTGTGGGGAGGAAATAATGGAATGTTGGTCATAGTTCCCTTTACTCTTCCATTGACTTCCACTGAAACTCCCAGATGGTGATGGAAAGACTATGTGAACGAATATTGCACTTTGTTGGATCACCTTTAGCTTTGATCACGGCACGCATTCGCCATGGCAGTGTTTCGATAAGCTTCTGCAATGTCTCAAGATTTATTTCCATTTTCACCAAGATCTAGCATTGATGAAGGTGGAGTCTGAGCGCATCCTGCAGTTTCTCAATGGGATTAAGGTCTGGACCCTGCGGTTGGCCAATCCATGTTGGTTGGTCAGCTGACCTTATTCTTGGAGGACATCCTGTTGCTGAACCTAGACCTGACCTACAACTACCCTGCAGTCTTGTACAGTAGGCATGATGGGTACATCACTTCATCTGCCTCTCTTCTTACCCTCATGCGCCCATCACTCTGGGACAGGGTCAGTCTGGACTCATCAGACCACATAACCTTCTTTCATTGATCAATTGTCCAATTTGTATGACCCCTAGCTAACTGAAGCCCCTTGACGGTTAGCCTCACGGATTAGAACCTCTGAGTTCTACTATAGTCTCGAAGACGATGGGTCCCCACTATCCTCCAGTTTTTAATGATGTTACCCAATTTTAGTGGTTCCTGCATCTCCTTAGATGTTTCTCTGTTTGATCTACTGCAATGATCTGGCCCTTCACAAACGGACGGACCTCTTTTCCACAAACATGGGATGTGTATTTCGACAGGGTTGTTTAGGAGTTATCCATTTATTCATCTTCCTTTCCATGTAATTCCTCTTAGAGTAACGGGGGTCTGCTCGCTTCGGGCAAGAGTTGGGGGTACACCCTGGATAGGTCACCAGTCCATCGCAGGCCAACACACACATTCACATCTCACACCATCGTGGGGGAAACCCACGCAAGCCCAGGGAGAACATGCAAATCCCTCCAGGAAGGTCAATGGCTAACAACTCCTCCAAGTTTTGTTAAGTACAAAGTCCTTTTGGAGCATAAATAGATTTTGTGTGGATCAAAGTTGCAGCTCAGCCTTCAAGAACTCTTCAGTTGCATTGCAGGGTTGCAAGGGTTCACTCAGCTTCTAATTTCAGAAAACTTTAGTTTCTGGGAGGGTGTTTGATCAATCTAGAAAATATTACCAGAGCACTGTTTGAGAAAAATGCTGAAGTTATTCATTTTTTGAATCAGCGTGAAGATTGCAGATGATGATGAATGCTGGTGGTGTTGCACAGTTTTATTGCTCCCTGCAATTCTTCAAATGCAGCATTTGATTGTTCGTGGCTGATTGGCAGCATCCTGGCAGCGCTACAAGGTTTTGATCACACTTGCGTTTGTTGAAGCAAACTTGCTAATGGACCGACCCATTTATCCCTTCACACCTTGTTGTAAATTGTTCAGTTTCATTTTGAAATTTGATTTAGTTTCACCGGGGTGTGCTCGGGCACTACACATTTAAATGAGGGTTGTAATAGTAATGCTGTGCACGGCTACATGCAACGGTCACAGGAGAAGGCCACTGGCTCTTTTCAGAGGAATTCGTGAAAGAAATCAAGTTAAACAAAACAGTGTTGGCAAATTGAGTTTCTAGACAGAGTTTGCAAGTGTTCTGTATCCATTTACTTATGCTAATGACAATATCAGAGCAGATAAGGGTATTTTACACAGATTCTTTTGGACAATAGGGTTCCCAATCCACTTTGAGCTCATTTGACCCTGGAAATGGTTGATTTAGATGAAATGTGAAAGCTATTGTCTTCCTCCCTATCCTGGGAACGTGGGCACAGGTGGTCAGTGGATAATTTCAACATCCTGAGGCACACAGGAGTGAGACAGGGGTTACATTTAACACTGGAGAAGATTTATATAGGTCCATGCGATTGACACCAGGGAGTGTTCATTTAACTCTGTGCACCAATCACAAAACCAACCGCATTTTAAAATTCTGTAAACAAAGAATGCTTTCAGAAATATTAATACCTAAATTTGATTACATTTACTAAATGCAAAGTACGCACACAAAAGAAAATTCACATCAATATTTTCTATAAATGCAATTGTAATAGAAAAATATTCTATTTTCTGGTAGATTTTTGGGATAGAACAGGAAGTTACATCACAAACAGGAAGTTACAAGCTCTTTAAGTAAAGACACATTTGGTCTCTTATGTCTTGGAATCTTAAGAGTCCAGCCCCCCCCCCCCTTTCTTTCATAGCAGTGATATTTTTAAGCTAAGTAAAGCTGCATTTTCTGTTAAATCTTCTGAAACCTTCCTTTCAGAGTCTTCTTACATGGTTTAAAAGTAATATTTTATAACACCATCAAACCAGTATCAGCCCAGTTATAAACTGAAACAGCTCTGTAGGAGGTTTAAAACTGGGTAAGAATCTGGCCCATGATATATTTGATGGTGCGTCAGATATATGTATGCAGTTCTTCAGGGCAATTTTTGATTCCCAAACCCATCATCATTTCCCAAACGGCCCCCTCTCTCTACCCATTTTTTTCCTGTCTACTTTCATGTCGCTTCTGATCAAAGACAAAATTTTATTTTTATGTATTATTTGGCTTTACGATCAAAAAAGGTTGTTATAATGGATGTCAATCTTGGAATAAATGGAGAAAAAAAAAGAAAATCTGGTGCTACGAAAAAACTAAAAATCCACCAGTGCCAATATTGTTGCTAATGTTTGACATGTTCAAGACTGTAAAAAAATACAAAAAAACTATAATTTTTCATAATGAAAATAAGTCAATTTGATTTGTCAATTTGTCTGTCACTGAAATCAGTGACATCATGAAAGATCCTGGCAACTAAAAGACTTTTATACAAAAAATTAAGTTTTGAATAAAGCTGGGGTAGATTTATGCAAAACGGAAAAAAAAGTTGATCTGATGGACTTTTAAAGAAGTTTAATTTCGTAAATTTAAGCGTAGTAATTTGCCCAGATTGCATTTTCAAAAAATGTCAATGCATTTTCTTAAAATGTGTGTGAAAATAAGATTTTAAAAAGATTTTAAAAATAAAATTCACTCAATTCGCAGAAACAGACAATAAAGTGTAGCTCTATTTAGACTCAAAATTAAATTAAATGGATCCAGCTTCAGTTTTTGTTTCTATGCAAATCTTGAGCACTTATGTTTTTTTTTCATTCACAACTTCAGATCCGAACACGTGTGTTTTATTATTGTTATTTCAGTTCACAATTAGGAGACACAAGTATTTTTTGGCTGTGGTGTGTATTGCATCTTCTCTTTGAAATTTTTGATGGTCTCCATGGAGATAAATAATGGAGGAGCAGTGAATTAGCAATTTGACGAAGGAGATGAGTTTTGCTTATTAGCCTTTCTAGCTAACGGATGAACGTTCCCATGAATGAACTTCAGTGGAATTGGTTAGAAAGGAGCATTCATAACTTTTAATTCTGATGAAGCGGCGCACTAACCAAAGGAGACACGTCTCGCTCAGCTGGAGAAGTGATCAGAAACCCCCTTGAGATGAAAGCTTGGTTAATAGAGGTCTAGAAAAACTTCCCGAAACGACCGTATCTCTGTTAGTGCAATCCATGCAGTCTATTAGAGACCCTGAGTGAGTTATGCTCTCTTCTGAAATAGAATAATGGACAAATAGAATCAAATGGGAAGGAAAACTAAAATACCATTAGCTGTAATTTGCCCCCATCAGACCTGCATTCGTTCTCTATACACGGTATCATCTGTCTCTCCTCTTCCTTTCACAGGCCTTGCATGCACCGGTGTCTGGTCAATACCCTCTAGCCATTACTTGATTTATCATCATTATTGTCTTTTCATACCTGCGGTTTATTTGATGAAGCTTTGGCGCGCCAGGCTTCCAGCCGCCGTAATGGCTAACTCTTCTTCATCACGACTGTAAATGTGTTATGTGAAAGAGCCGAGGATGTAATTTGAATGAAAAGGCAGGTGAGCGAGGGGCTAAAAGGGAAAACATCAATCTTATAAAAACTAATGGGACATAAGCATAATTCTTTATTATTTGTGCTGCTTGCTTGGGAAACCTATTTGCACAAGATCTCTGACATGTTTTGTACATATTTATAAGTGTAAATATACAACGGGCCCTAAAAGTACTCAGACCCCCTTTTTGTTATAATGTAAGTCTTGTTCTAAGTGTTCAGGGCCTTTTCTGTATATTTACCCTTCCTCCTGATAATCCTTGACATGGTTGAGTCCAGCTGTGCAATTATACTGATTGGACTTGATTAGGAAAGCCACATGCCTGTCTATATAAGAACTTTCTGTTCTTAATGCACATCAGTGCAAAATAATGTGGTGAAAGAAATGGAGCTCAGAGACGATGCACAGATCTGGCCATGGTTGCCAAACATTTCTACTGCACTTAAGAGCACAGTGATCTCCATAGTAATGAAATAGAAGATGTTCTAGATGACCAAAACAGAGCCGTGGTGAGAGAGATAAAGAAGAACCCAAGGATCACTCTGGCTGAGCTCTAGAGATCCAGTCTGGAGATGGGAACCTGCAGCTGACAGTGGCCCGATGGAAGTAGGACACATGAAAATCTGCATGGAGTTTGCTAAAAACACCTAAAAGACTCTGAGATGGAGAGAAAGAGGATTCTCTAGTCTGATGAGACGTTTTGCCTTGATTCAAAGCAACATGTGAGGAACAAACGAGGCAGTGCTCATGGACAGGAATTGATGGTAGGATGAATGCAGCCGAGTACAAGGATGTCCTGGACAAGACCTTTCTCCAGAGTGCTCAGAACCCTCCAACAAGACAATAACCCCAAGACCACATTTAAGAATCAATGACAACCTTTGTGTTATTTGTACCTCCCTCTATACGTAGCCACCAAAGAAACAAGCTGATTTTTCTCTTCCTGTTCCTCTTTGATGTTGGGAGGTTATTGTGAGAATGTGTGCTGAGTGCCACCAAGCTGTGGATTTATGTGCAAAGAGCAGCTTTTGACATATGAAATAAATTGCCAATTTCATTGGGTAAAAAAACAAAAAACAATGGATATCGCTGGCGCCCATTTATGATCATGATTATCAAACTTTAAGGAGATGGTGACAAATGTTGGTAGCAGGCTTTTTCAGCAGTAAAGTGTCAATATTGAATTCCATTAACTACTTCAACGAATGCAAAGAAACAAACTAGTAAGCCGTTAAAATTAGCAACCATCTATTGCATATTTCCCCTGTAAACAGCCCTGGGGTAATTGGGTCCCAGCTGAAATTATATAGAAAGCATTCCGAAGAACGCTATCATAAATCTCTCGTTGCAGCTTGTAAACGACACCATGACACTATAAAAGTCAGTTGTCCTTGTGTATGTGCTTGATCCCTCACTATGTTCATTAATGCTATTGTAACATTGCATCAAGGACACAATGATGTGTGCGGGAGTGTGTCCTCTCTTTATGAGCAGAGTCAGGATTCTAGACGTTTCTTATTAGTTCTGTGTTTGATGTGTCAGCTGCACGTCACTTTTTTCTGCAAGTCTAGCATGAAGTTATGGCACCAGTTATTTTTAACAAATCTTTATTTGTTGAGCTGGGGATTTCTATTATTATGTTGGCTTTTAAATATTGTTTTTCGTCTTTTGCTTCAAAGAAAAAAAAAGCTACGGTCACCAAACTTCGCCAGGACATCCAAACTGGTCAGTTACTATATCTTTTCAGACTGGTACCACTATAGGAATTTTGGGAAATCGCAGAGAATGCTGGGAACTTTTCCTTTGACTTAACATGGGGTTGAGTTAAATAGAGAAGCTCATGGAATATGTCCAAGAACATACCAGCAACTGTGCAAAAGTATTTGAACCTTAGGCTCTAAAAGAGGTCAAATATTCATCGACTTATAATGGCCATCACAGACAAAGAAATGTGGATTCGAATTTTTTTTAATCATAGCACTAACTTAAAACGTTATGATATTACTGACATCATCCTAGCAACCTAACTGTTTACCCTAGCAACAATTTTACATATCTCTATCTCAACTTAGGAACATCATAGTGACATGGGGGGGATTTATTTCAAATAAAGTGACATAGGGGACATTAGATTATGCCACTAACCCCTTCTAGGCAACCAGACTGTTTACCATAGCAACCAATTTATCACTATTTTTTCTATCTCTATCTCAGCTTAGGGAAGTCATAGTGACATGGGGGTTATACAGGTGAAGATTTCTACACGCAGTTGCCGGGGTGATATTTGCATTTAATGTTTATTTTTCCTTCAATAAAATCATAGAAATATATCTGGATAATATATATTTTTTTATTCTTTATCAAAATACCAATTGAGTTTTCCAAAAAGTTTCTGTATACAGGACTTTTAAAATGAAATTGCAGAAATTGTGCAAGGTGATATACAGCATTAAAATGGCTTCAATCAGATTAAATTGAAGCTGTACATCCTTGGTGCATTGTGATTTTTCCCCCTTAGTTCCAGTTGAGTATGGAGTACCTCAGGGCTCTGTCCTTGAGCCTATTTTATTCTCTCTTTACTCTTCTTCAGTATCAGATATTTCAAATAAAGTCACTCTTCTCTTCTTCGGAATTCAGCTACTAATATTCATGACTTACAACATTTTTTTTTACAAAGGGCATTGCGGTTATGACCATCTCTCCTTTGCAGAGAGTTAGAGAGCACATGTCGGACAAGTTCCCTCAAACAAGTTAAACCTGAATGGAAATTATATGCTAATGCAGCCCCTTCCCCCACATCAGTGTAATTCCACCGCAGACACTATGTAAATATTTTCTTTTGTTTTTGATGCGTGTCATAAAGGCAGAGAGACTAATTGAGTTTACTGGAAGTGCCGGCTTGTTTCTGCCTCAGTCTGTCATAACTGCTCATGCTCACAGAGTGTGACAAGGAAAAGTGGAGTTCGTTGGCTAATGATATGTTGCAGAGTCAAGCCTTCGTATGGTGCCAAACTCTGTGCGTGACATTGTTTACAGTGTTCAGTGTCTACGTGTGATGGGATTCAGGATATTTTGGGGTTTACAAGAACAAATTTACATTATTCATATTAATTTATATTTATTGATGTTGAATTTATTCATAAATACCAGAAATATGAAACAATATCCCTCCAGGACAAAGGTGCTAAGTACAGAACACGACTTGGCATGTTCTCACCATGTTTGTGTGTGCTTCCTCCGGGTACTCTGTTTTCCCACACAAGTGTGTGCATTACGCTGTGATGGTGTACCCAGCTTTTGCCCAATGTGTGTTGGAGATCCAATAGAACCCTGTGACCCTGAAACGAAAAAAAAAAACAAAAAACCGACAGACTGAAAATACAAGTCCTCATGTGACTTCAATAAAAAGGATGGGGCTAATCAGCGGCGCCAATTGCTGTTTGTTGGGGCTGCCCAAGCAATGAGCGGACTGGCCTGAAGAGTCTTAGGACCGGGCTAAATATACCTACCCCAAAGAAGAGCCACCAGGCATCGGCCGTTCGTACCACCAGGGAAGCAGAGCCACAGAGGCGCTAGGGCACTGGCACTTTGGGTACCCAAACCACTGGCCCGGAACACCATCCCCCGCACTCCCTGCAGGATTTATTGTAAAAACTCCTCTTTTAATGGCTGGGACTGTGAGTGTGGTCACTACTGTTTATTTTATACAGATCTTGGTTTTAAACACTGTGGTTTAATAATGTTGGGGTTATCCGTGTCTCTTTTGCCACCCAGTTAATTTCCTGTCTGACATGGTCCTAACAAAATAAAGGCAAGCTGGCCCAAAAATTGTCTCAAATAAAAGAATCGAGGTGAGGATCAGGTGGCGAGGTAATCAGCGGTACCACCTGAAGCAACCAGTCACCTCTTTTTGTGCTTCTCCCATCGTCCTTTGATCAAGACGGCGGCAGCTCAAGACCCTGGCTGGAGAATGTACCGACGTTTTTACCCAAGAGATCCAGCAGGCGGATCCCAGGACAACCAACATCAAGGACTGTTCTTTACCCGGGAACTGGCCCACCGAACCCCTCCCCGAAGAATCTAGGCCGAAGCACTGCCAATGCCGAAACTGACAACTAACGCTTTTAATAATCATTATAATCTCCCGTTCAGGGCATTTAGTTGCACTCTAGAGTTTCAGTTAGCAGTTTGTCAATTAGAGGCTTGTCAGTGACCGTACTAGGAGGAGTTCTGCAAGTTCTGCAGGATCAAGCTGGTAAGGAAGTTCCTTATTAGGAACCACTTGTGTCCCAAATCTGTGTCCGTGCATCATTCCCTCTGTTGCATGCTTTAATATATAACAAGCAAATTTCATCTAATGTAAGATATCTTTATCATTCATTGAAATGCTTTTGATCACGCTGTTAAGATAACATTAGCATGGAGCCAGGACACAAACACACTCTTGCCCCGATACTTCAAAAGGCCTCAGGGGGAGATATTCTCTTGAATGCGCAGCACTTGATTAGTCTTGGCCATCAGGCTAATGATAGACCCGGGCAAATCCAGCCCCTTGGGAACACCAGCATAGCCCCCCGCTGGCCCAGGAAGCGGTTTACTCCATCAAGCCTGGCCCCTAACCGCGAGAACAACACAGACACTGATCACAACCTGCACAGCTCAACCTGGCACCCCATGACCTCCGTTCTGCTCTGAAAAACACTCAAACCTTGGTTCTGCCTCAGTGCTCCCATACGCCCCAGGGCACCGATGCTCTTGATGCCAGCTGATGAACCTCAGTAGTAGATCACCTGCTTTTTGTTTTCCTGCTTTAGTTTTCATTTGGCCGCTCATCTGTTTTCAAGGGCGCTCGAGTGTGTTTGTGCGAGAGTGGAGAAGCCGTGAATGCTCTGGACACTTGACCTCGAGGCTGTTTGTCTGCAACCTGTGGTGTGTGTGGAGCTGGTGCTGCAAGGTCGATTTGTCCTTTCTGTAATGTGTAATCTGTGCACTTTCACTGCTGTTTGCTGAGGTTGGCACTGCTACTAATGACACTGTGCGTAGTTATTTGTTTAGATAAAAATATATCCCTGGGTTTGAAACCTTAGTATGTATTCAGATGGCAGGGGACTTGACATTTCCATGCTTTTAAGAATATTACGTATAAAACGATAGAGAATGCATTTTTATTTTTGTTACAATAATAATAATAATCCATTTTATTTCCATTTTCCGGGCTCTCAAGGACAACTGACTTACAAATAAACTAAAAAATCATGTAAAAGCAGGAAACACCATTTGGAAACGTAGGGTTGTCACATTTAGAGTATTTGTTTTCCATTCAGATTTGTGCCAAATTTACAAACTGGATTGGCTGTTTACACACCCATCAAGGTAATCAGTAAGCTTTATGACTGGGAACACAAAGCAGCAATAGGTAAGAATTCTGGCATGTTTACCTGCAAAAGCTGAGGAAATAAGACTCACCTGAACACTTTTGTGAGAAAATCCACCTGAATGTGTTTGTGAAAAAATGCACGTGAGCACAATTGAAATTTTTGCAATACATTTATTCGTTTTGCATATTGATTTCTGTTTGATTGAGTTAATGTCTTAACACACATATCCATCTGAACTGCAGCGGCTGCATCGTCATCTGTCTGTGGCAATTCTCTAGCGTTAAAAATGAGTGCACAGAACCTTTCCTAAACACTAGATGGCGCTTTTGTGAACTGAGATTTACTCCATGCCACACGGTGGCACTGAAGCAATTCACACTGTGTGAGGCATGTTTAGGGATAAGAAGAAGAGGAGGATGAGTGATCACTAATTTTTAAATATAAACCCAAATTATTTTTCGTCTGTGTTTTTTGCGGCTTGTGTGTAAGGTCACATTAGCGCTCATGTATTTAAGATTAAAGATTGCAGCAGATGCATAGGTGTGTAAAGTGCGTCAGGCAGGTTGTTTGAGTGGTACTGTGTATGTCACATTTGGATTCAGGATTGAACATGATTTTCTATATATAAGAATATATCAGAGAACTGACCCATAGTTAAAAGAGAAAACAGAGCAATAATCATGTTTATGACAAATGCCGATTATTTCTGAGGAAGCGGCTAAGAAGAGCTTATTGCTTTGAGATAAAGTCACCAGCGATGGTTTCTCCGCTCTGTAATGAGTAACTGCACTGGAGCAGCTCTTGTGAAGGCCACAGTCACCCCAGTGGCTTGAAGCTGTAATATACAGAGATGTGGCCAGTAGCAGAGTGTGGTTCAGGGGATTACAATTTGCATTCACAACCTATTTGTCCTCATTAAGCTTCTCCCTCTCTCTTTCAGTCGTCTCTGTGGGCTCTTAAGCTGCAAATAACCCGTAAGGCTTCACCCATTGCTTGACTTGCAACCAGAGGTTTCATTAAGGAATTAATTAATAAAACACATTTACAGGTTGGATAAACCAGTAGTTTTCTGAAGAAGACAAAAACAAACAATGCTTCCTTTCATCCTCGCCCCCTGTGCATGTGTTTTTACTCATTGTACAAAGGATCTGTATAGAGTTCTGCTGAATATTTAATACTCAAAGACTTCGATGATTACAGGACAGTTGTTTCTCTTTGTAGGTGTAATGGACTGACAAACTTATTCATTTATTAGTGCAAAAGAAACATAAAGGCAGCACTGAAGTTTTATTCACACATTTATTTAATTCCAGAAATCTGGCTTCTAAAGATCCAAAGAAAATCAGGAGATGCTCAGTGCCAGGGTGTAGAATTACTCAACATGTTTTCAGACTACCATCTAATCTCTCCTATCATTCATTTCTAATGATCATTCATTAAGTAATCGTTAAGAAGACTCATACTTTCATCCTCATACTGTAAAGTTGTGCAGGTTTGCACTAAACATTATTTTTTTTTCCCAATGCATCCTTAATTTTGGTTCTGGATCAGTGTCTGGTTCATACTGGAATAATCCATGAAACACAGATAAAATGGCAGTTGTCATATTTCCATCCGCATATGCAAATTAAATTTGTGTGTTAACATTGCATAAAATATTTGTAAATAAAGCACCAAGTTTTACACAAACTGATAATGTTTTTAAATGTTTGAAATATATTCATATCTATAAAATTCAACCAAAGTGAAAAAAAAGTACATGGCACCTATTATGGATAATAAAAGTCACTTTGTCTGTAGAACGGTGCTCTGGTGCTTTGAAAAAAAAGTTTTTATTTATTTTTTTATCCGTAAGGTATGATCAAACAACAATATTTTTTTGTATATTTTATAAATTTTATAGAAAATTTTATATAAAAAGTTTCTCGACAGACAGACAGACAGACAGACAGACAGACAGACAGACAGACAGACAGACAGACAGACAGACAGACAGACAGACACAGACAGACACAGACAGACACAGACAGACACAGACAGACACAGACAGACACAGACAGACACAGACAGACAGACAGTAACTGATAATTCCATTTTCTGAAAAAAAAAGAAAAAAAACCCCAAACACAAAAAAAACAACAATTGCTGTAATTGCAATGGATACAGTGCCCCTCATTGTCATCAATGTTCATCATTTGTGCATGATCCATGTAAACATGTTTTCTATTTAAATTATAAGCTGTTTTTAAAAGTTAGCTCTTTATTTATCAACCGTAATACTATTTAGTACTTTTGTGTAATTACCTCCCATTGAAACGCATTGACCAGAGCTTGACCAGCAACTAAAAGGGAGTGACTCTAAATGTCAATCAAACACTTAAATAATAGCATGCTAATTCTAATGCAAAAACGTTGAATAGAAAGCTGATAAACCAAACCAAAGCAGTGTGCAGCAGATTCTTCCGTCTCTGACCATCAGTGTCACTCATCTCGCTTAGCATTCGTCTCTGGCTAATTTAAATGCTAATATATCCTTGCCTTTCCTCTGCATGATAAAGCTAACGATCGACACTGGAGAATATTCGTAACCCAACTATTAGCTTGAATGGTGTAACCATATATGGAGACAGGAACTGAATATTTAAAAAGTGATCCGATGGGGAGTGGTGGAGAAAGACACCGGGGATACTGTGTCAGGATTCCATAGGAGGGAATGTGGAGGATAGGGCAAGGGATAATAAAAATTATAAAACATAAAATCAGCTTTGCCCAGCTACTAATTGGCCATTCATACTGGATTTTTCAATACAGTAACCATTGATGTGGTTGGATAGAACAGGGGCCACTGCTGGAATGAAATGCTTAGTGAAGTTTCATAGTGAGTAACAATAGAGGAGTGATATGCTCATATTTTTTGTAATAAGCTTTTCGCTGCTTTAGCCACCAATTCCAATGAGATGCAAATTATAATCGTATGTAGAGTTCTCAGGCAGAAGGATATTTTCGTTAATTTATCCTTTCATAATTTCTCCTGATGTTATCTCAATTTGGGCAAAAGTTAGTAATCCACACACAATGGACTCAGTCACCAGCATTTTTCTGATCTATTTTTACAGAAATGGCGGAAGGTGGTCAATGCACCTTTATGGAGCCTATAAAAACTGCTAAGTATGGTGTAACGGTCGTTCCTCACACACATTTTGTCATACACACCTATTTTAAGGCCATTATGGTCCATATGGTGTAGCACAGCTGGCTCAAGCATGTGTGTGTGTTGCAGTGCAAGGCAAACCCAGCCTCTCTTTCTCTCTCAGGGTGAAATTGCTGTCTTTGTCCTTGTGGCTAAAAGCTCTTTGCAGAGCTCCTCATTTATTACCTGCTCACAGGTGCAAATGGAGCAAATCGTTGCCGTCCATCAGCCAGTGGGAGGCATTGGAGTGTCCTGCTGCGCTTCTCGTTGTTCTTTACCCACACATGCACACAAATGCTCAATGTGGGGAAAGGGTTGGTCATAAAAAGCCGTTTGTTAATGTGTGGCTCTAATACTGGAGGAGGTAATGGCTGGGAAAAACTGTTGGATTCGGTTGTTGAATTCTAGAGGCTGCGGCCTTGTGCACGGCCCAATCAGAACACAGTGCTTAATGAGCCATCACAAACACACTCGCAGACATGAACACAAGATGCTGTTGCTGTAGACTTTTAAAGGTGTTAGACGTTGCCTCTCCTAAACAAATCAGAACCATTGGTTATGCGAACAAATATATGTTGAGTCAATGCCAAGAATGGGAATGTTTGTACTAGCCGTCTGCCAATTTGTGACAAAAAATGTGTAAAGCAAATTTTTGCTAATTATCTTAAATTGCAAGTCACACAGAGTGGAAGACAGATCACCATTGCAATATGTAATAGAAAAATATTCATGTTTTTGGTTAATCTTTGACACGGAACAGGAAATGCATCACAAACAGGAAGTGACTAGCTCCTAAAAATGGCTGCTCCGAGGCATCTAGCCTCTTTGTCTCATGTTTTTCTCTGGGAAAGGTTTCTCTCTCTCCCTTCCCACTCTCTTTCTCTTCTAGACAAAGGCTGCATGCCTCTGACTAAACCCCGTCTACATGTTTAAGGTAAATAAAGCTGCATTTCATGTTGAATCGACTCATACTCTTGCTTTCAAACTTTCTTAGATGGATCAGAACAAATACTATTGTACGCTTACCACAGTCTTTCGCTGTTCATGACAACCTGGCTGATTTTGTTGCCTAAACTCGCTGGTGCTTAGCATGTAGCCTATGAGGGTTATACATGGTGCCAATTAGAAACTGAATTTCATTTGGAACTAGAGTGCTAACGTTTGTGCACAAACTTTGAAGCGGCTTGTAAAAGTGCCATTTAAAGGTATATTTTATTAGCAAATGGAATGGTTGTCAAGGTTGCATTTTGGTTACTATGGTGGATTTCTCCATGCCGATATGAGTAATATAAACCAGCCTCCATGTCCCATGCTTTTCCTCACCTGAGATGTGCCAAAATGGTTGCTATGGTAAAGTCAGGTTGCTATGGAGGAGTCGTAATATAATGTTTCCCTTGTTACTATAAGATATATAAACCAACCCCTTGTCATTTACCAAAGCTGAGATAGCGTTCAGTAAATTTGGTTGTTAGGAAGCCGTGGGTGATAAAAAGTTGAATTTGTTGATATGACTAGCACAAGCAAATCACCATTTATTTATGTTTTCCTTGAAGATATTTGCGTTGCGTTTTCACATTTATTTTCAGCGGCCATTATGAGGCAATGATACATTTTTAACCCCTTCAAGAAAATACTTTTGCACAGTTATTGGCATGTTTCAGAGGTTAAAAAACTGAGAATTGAGAAAAGATGTAACACATGGTAGGAATGAAATATTGACTGACCGAAGGTGAATACGAGTTTTTTTAAGGAGCCCCTGTGATATCAAAGTGCTGTCAGCAGTTTTAGGGTTCAATGTTGACACGGCTCAAATAAAGCAGACCCTTCACAAAACAACTCCTCTGGCAAAGAGAGATGGAGCGACTGTTTCTCCTCTGCCATTTCAAAAGCTTGTCAGAGGTGTGCGTTTGACAGAAACACCTGCATCACTTCTATTGCCCGGAGAACCAGAAATCGATCTCACTTATTTTACTGCGCATCAGGAAACATTCCAGAATGTTGAGAAAACTGACTCTCACACATTCTCGCTAAAAGAAGAATACAAGATGATTTAAAAAAAAGGCTTATGTCTGAAAGGAAATGACATTTAACACTGTGGTGTTTTCATGTTCATGAGCAAATAATGGGCTTTTCTTACTGCAGTGACGTCAATTGTGAAAAAGCAGTTAAACAGGCGTTTTCTTCCAGCTGACACTTTTATTTGATGCCGCATGCAAAAAATACAGCCTGTGTTGATTTTTATAAACATCTGCTGAGAGTTCGCTGTCCATCTTTTTCTATTATGACAGAAACAAATCTGAACGATGAAGAGGACTGGCAACATCAATATTGATGAGGGTAAAAAAATGAATGACCGAATGTAGATGAGAGCTAGGAAGAGTTTGAGGATGTGTTGGTGCTAATAGAACTAATATCGGCCCGATCTATGGACTGATCCATGAATGAAAGTATGGATGGACAGAATGCTGGGAAAACTACCGACAATTTTATGGAAGTAAGAACAGAAAGGATTGAGATGATTGGTTTGGATAGATTTCATCAACTCTTTCAAAACCAAATGAAAACAACCCTCTTTTCTGAATATTTTACCACGAAAGAAAAGGCTATTTTTTTTTTCTTATTTTTCAATTTACACAGCCCAGCCCCCATGCACATGTCACTTAGTGTTTCTTCTAGGATCGGTAAATAAAAATTGCATGAACAGATCTTCAATTTACATTTTGGGTATTTAACTTTTGATCATTTTTGTTTTTGCTAGGTTAAGAAATGATCATAGGAAAATCTTTTATAAGTGTATTGCGTTGCTATTTGCCAAATAGTAATTAATGTGACAGAGAGCATTTTCCAGTGTTCCTTGTTTTTTTTATCGAAAGCCACAATCTCGAATTCCTCTTCCAGAACAGAATGCAAGGTTGCGTCACGTGAACCTGCTTAATGAGAGATAACAATTCCTAAAGGTCTTTAATCACCACATTTAATGCTAGTAGCTAGATTTTAAAAAAAACATAGTCTCTAAAGGGTCTGAAAAGTCACCTAAGGTCTCTACACATCGAGCCGAAGTTTCAATTCGAAGTTTCGTGCGAGAACGGAACATCACGTATCTGACCGAAAGAGGGGTACTGGAGAAAAAGAGTTTCGGATTGCCGTATCAGATTTGTTTTTCGCAAGGAGAACGGCCAATGAAAGCTGGCTCTTTTGATGACGGGAGTAGGAGATTAAAGAGCCACTTGGTGGAGCTCATCCCACATTTTCAAAGCGACTTCGCATAGGAAACAGGGAAGAAACAGCACATCACAAATCCTCTCTTTTGTTGAATTATGAATAATGTTGGATTGTGTTTGAACAGTAGTGACATTTCGCAGTAATCGTGACTTCAAATGCTTAAAGTTACTCTTCTATTGGTGCTGTACATTTAGCGTCTACCATCTTTAGCATATCGCGTTCGGTTTTACGCTACGCCTCTGTCTTTTAATTCGCAGACTGATACTATTGCGTCCAGAGAATTGGGCCTGATTTATTCTTCGCTAATCTGCAATCAACAAAACAATCCTAAACACTTGTTGACACTGGTATTTCTGTGTTTTCTTCTACAATCATTGTACTTCTGAAGACCGGAGTATCTTTAAGTCATTTGGTTCATGTCTAATGTCCAGGGACCAATCACTGCAGATTGAGTTGCAATATATCTGAAGTTTATGGTGTCAGCCTTTATCAGATGGGTGTGTCCTTTAGGAATTCACTTTCATTTTGTGTAATTTATAAACAACTTTGTAGTGAATATCAGTAATTAAAAGTGACGTAAAGTAAGAAAAGCACATTTTTGACTGGAGGGGACCTTTGGGATGAAATGCTTGCTTGGATTTCATGGAAATTGTCCTTTATACCCAGTGATCCTATGCAGACCCTTAATGAGTCATCTCTCCCTGAACGCCGAAGTTTTGATTGGTAGACTCGCTTTTTCTCAACTCCATGTGAATTTTAAGATGAAGCCATTCATCATTCTTGTCACTTTTGGTCTTGAGCATCTGTGTCTTTTGGGTCTGTGAACAAGCTTTGAGTTGCTCATAGGATTTTTGCTTTATTTCTGCTGCGTGCCTTTAGTTCTCTGTACACCTGTACATCTGATCATTCTGATTTCCTTTAAATTTTCATATAATGAAGAACAAGAGTTATGTTGGTCATGGAATCTGGTAAAACTTAAAAACTTTCTGCAAATTAAGTTAGAGCTTTTGTCATATAACCTTTCGGGAGGGTTAGGATTGGTATTTATTCTGCAGCAGGACAATGAAGAACAAGATGTATTGGAAGGAATGGCCTTATTCTGGCCGGAGACAAACCCATGTTCACCCAGAGTGGAACCTTTGTTAAATTAAAGTGTTCATTCGCCATCAACCCCAACCAGTGCTTAAATTGTCTTCTAGGAGCAGTATGAGGGTCAAAGGAAGAGAAAATGTCCTGGGTCTGGAATTTTTTCAATCACTTTGCACAAGGTCTCTGTCTCAATCACTGTTTGGAGCATGGTTCAGGGTTTAAGGCTTTAATTTGGTGCATTTTAAAAGTAAGTCTTGGAGCTTCCTCAACTTTTGTGGTACATTTTCTGTTTAAAATACCTAATTTACGCTTATTTTAGCGATAAAATGGGTCTTGAAGCCTCTTGTGAATTTTTCAGGTCAAATACATTTATCTGTGGCATTTTTGATACACAATATATAATTAGGAGCAGTACAACCTCTTCAGGTGTTTGAACAGAGGTTGGTCTTAATATTGTCTGCGTAAATTCCCCCTAAATTATGAAAATCCATCAATGTTTTTTTAATCATCACAAATCTCTGATGTTACTGTTATACTGAATGTGATGCATTTTGACATTTTCCTCTGTGAGCAGTGCTGTGTGGCTTGATTTTTGTTGTAATAGACCATTTTATGAAGTTATTAACCATTTTCTGGTCAAAACATATATTGGGGTTTGGCACTTTGCAGACGGTCCCTAAGTGATCCTGTCAAAGTTTGATGCGTATACACAGCAATGTGAATGGGTGAAGGTGGAGTAAGACATATTTTGACAAAAATAGAGTTGTAGCTTGCCCTCTACATAATGCGTAGTTTGTCTATAAAGAATGTTTGGGTCTTGTGCTTTTAAGATTCATTCGCCCAATTCATTCACGCTGGTGCTGCATCTTTTGATGGCTGCTTTATTTTCTTTTTTTGTTATATCATTTCAAATAGAAACAAAGCAATTAGAAAAAACACTGATAACAGATACTATACACGGTTTCTTTATAGATTTTGACTGACATAGAAGGTCCCGGAGCCTTCAGTTTACATGGATTTCAGTTTACATTTGCAATTCTGTATTAAAGAAACACATTTTAGAGGTTACACAGTATAGTTTTTTTTATCTGGCATCAAAGAGGATATGCTTCTTCTTGAACAACACTTTTGATGAAGTTGGGTATTGTTTGAGATGCTTCAATCTTTCTTCAGGTATGTTTGTGTGTTCACTTATAAGTGTTTTCCAAGTGGCCATTTTTCTAAAAGGAAGCACTAATGACGTGATGATGAGTAGATTAGCAGAAGTACTAATCTACACCGCTAATTAATTTGGGGTCTAATTGCTATGTAATGAATCGCTTGTTAAGCAACAAGTCGCAAGCTCTCTCAGACGAACACAAGGTCATTTAAATCCAAAGGCTAGAAAGGAGAACGGAGAGGAAGAGTTGAGTACGTTCTTCACATTTAATCCAGCTCACGGGCTGATGATATTTGAATAGACGTGTTCTCTCGTGACCTCATTTACGCTTTTGGTTCCAGGCAATAAGGCTCATCATGGTGCGTTTAGGGGGGTGGAGGTCATACCTGTCCAAACCTATAAACCCAGGGCAAGGTGTTTACAGGAAGTCTAGAGCCCCTAGCACCCCCTTATAAGACCCTTCACTCCCTATGAGCGAGGCATGGCCTCACTATAGACAAAAACCTAGCCGAGGTCTGTGCCTATGCATTTGAGGCCATTCAATACATCCCAATACGTACATCTAAACACCCCCACCCCCCCAATAGTGCTTTTTGTTTGCAAAATAACAAAAGTATTGAACATGTTTCAAGTCATAATCAAACAAACACAAAAATGTGCAAACCCCCCCCCCCCCCCCCCCAAAACAAACAAAAAAAAAAACAAATAAAATTACTGCAAGCCGTAATACGGGGCCAAACCTCAAGAATCTAAAATAGGTTGACTTGGCAAATTGATCCAAAACTTCAAGAGCTTTAGCTAAACTTTGACCTGAAGGTGGCGCTGTTGCCAGCTTTGTTGAGGAGTTGATATTAAGCACAATACATACGTCAACTGTCTCGCCGTGATCATGCATCATGGCATTAAACTAAAACCGTAATGTCGATCAACTTTTTCAAGTTCAAGTGGGTTTATTGTCAATTCTGCCACATGTACAGTCCATATATACAGAGAAATGAAATTGTGTTACCCTCAGGGCCTTGGTGCATACACAAGTTACACAAACATAAATTAAATGGAACATAAAGTAAGTAAAGAAGAAATAATAAGAACTACAGACACAACAATGAGTAGAGACTAGGTAATGTAATAGTGCAAGACAATTAGTCATATTAAATGGCTATAGTGCTCCTGGTTTGAGGTGATAAGTCCAGTACCTCTAATGCTGGATGATTAAAGTAAAGATCTGTGGATGTTCACGCCCCATTCCCCATTCGTAAGCGCTTTGTTGATTCAACTTGAGTTCCATAACTTTTACTCAACATAGTATGGGGATGATCTGGAACAAATTTGGTGAAAATCTGATAATTGGTCTAGGACAAGTTCACAAGGTGATTATTCAAAATGGCGGAAAATTAGCATAACGCACAATGACGTCATATGATAATGGTAATTGACCTAAGCCAAGGATTAACTAAAATTAAGAATGTTGTCTCTAAACCATACAGTTCATAAGGTATTTGCATACACATAACCACAACTTTGTACTAGTGGTGGCGCTATAGAGTTTGAGTTAGAGGGTCCAGATTGGGTCGGATTACTCATAATGGCCAACGTTATCAGTGTGCCAAATTTCACAACTTTCCTGCAAACGCTTCATACGGCTGCCATTGACTTCAATAGAATCTTCACTGATTTGACCAAATAAGAACTTGTCGCCTCAGCAGAGGCCAACTCAGCAACAGGAATTCAAAGCGCCTGCTGAATATTCATAACAGATTTATGGAGTGTTTCCTGCTCTTGTCACATGATTTCATAGATCCAGATGATAACGAAGCATTTGCTTGCAAGCGTCACTCTGAAGGTCGCACATAGAAGCTGACAGGAAGTGGAGGGCAGGTGAAGAGTCTATCAATCTAGTTAACATGCAGACGACTGACAGCGACCCAGTCCATTAAGATAATCCAACGGTGGATTATTTCACTGAGTGACATTCAGAATGTGTGTTAGAGCCCCTGCGTGTGTCTGTTTGTGTGTAAGGGGCAGTGCTGTAAGATTAGATGCTTTGCTTGACTGGGAATCCTCCCATTATATATAATAATTACATGGATCATTGCTTCCCCACCTCTGAGAGAGAGAGAGAGAGAGAGAGAGAGAGAGAGAGAGCCAAATGAATTCAATTTCTTCTTGAGCTCCTCCATGCTGATGAGGAGAACAGCCTTATGGGATATGGTGAAAATGACAGTATGCCTATCTGCTCTCGTTTCACTAATCACTACATCCAGCACGTCTCCATCATCTGACTGTCCTCGTCTACCTCCTTTTCTCATCCATCTGCCTCCGAGTGCTTCATGCTTCCAAGTTTGCACTGAACTGATTTGCTCTGTGCAGATCTTTGTAATATATTGCATTTTCACTCTCTTATTCTCATGGAACGTTCAGCTTCAGTTGATGGCAGTTTAATAACGGGAAGTTTTCATTTCTGCTTCAAACTTTCAGTCTGATGGGCAACTAATTCATCGTAAATTATGCATGCGTGAGGGTGTGGTCCCAGCAAAAGACCAACATCCTTTTTAATCTGTTAATCCAGAAGGGGGATGCCACCAAGAGCACAGAGATGGCTATCTATTAGGGGTGTAACAGTATATTGTGGCACAATACGTATCACAGAGCTACTGAGATATATCGTCTAGGAGTGCATTTGCTTCTTGGAGTGATTCTAGTTACTTCTGCAACTTCTTTACGGTTTCTGTTTGTTTTTTTGAACATTCTAAATCGAGACATATATCCTTAAACACGTTTCAAGCAAGAAACATAAAAATAGGAGCTCTATCAACTCCCTTAGATTAAAAAAGAGGACTTTGTGCAACGTTAGTGCTGCCACCTAGTGGTTGGTCGATATTAAATGCGCTAATACAAATCAAACTAAGCCCTTTTTAGCTTTGCTGTCTTTTTCAATGTTGATTATATCAATAGTTCATATAAAATAAATGTAAAATAGTTAATATAAATATATAAAATAAATATTGTGATATGTATTGTATTTGGACGTCATATTTAACGTTAAACCCTTATTATTATTTTCAATAAAAGTTAGCAAAAAAAATACAAAAAAAGAAGTAATGGACCACATCTGGGACATCTGGTAGCACTGACGAACAGGTGCTAAGGATGTCACACCCAGTCATGAACTGAAACAGAAACAGCTGTGTAGGAGGCTTAGTGTGAGGAACAAGGCAAGATTGAGCCCAGCCACAAGACAAGGAGGCATAGTGCATCAACAAAGTTTGTCCCAGACCAAAGAACGCTAATTACCTTTCGGAAATGGTAAATGCCATCAGAACGGGCTGAAACTAGTGTGCCTGAGGTCTAGAGAAGCCTGGTTAGAAGAAGAAAGCCAGACCTCTGGTGAACAAGGCATTTGCAAAGGTGTAGAAAAATGGCAGCAGGTGCTCATGTATGCATCATCAGAAATAGAACCTTGAACTGCCAGTAGGTGGTGCCGTGATTGGACCAATAAATATCATGTTTATTAGACTTCTGTGAAACGTTATGTACTTGACCTTGGGTTTTTCTGTATAGAACAACGGACCAATGGAGTCTCAGAGATTTATTTTAGGCTTTAAATAGGGCGTGGTACATATATCAGGGGCAATTTAATGATTGCAAATTAACTATAGGTTTTTTGGCTGGACAATCAAATGAATGTTTTTGCTGAGAAATAGAGGAAAACAGAGAAGGGAGTCAGACCAAGACGGAAGAGGTTCTAAGACAGAGATGTGCAAGCCGACATCCCCGCGGAGGGAACAGACCTGTAATGAGCACCTGAGAGAGAAGGAAGGAAGAAGTCAGAGGAGGACAAAAGATTGGGAGTTAAGCCTGAGTATATTACAAGGATCTGCTCAGAAGTCACACTCCGAGTCAATGACATTTACTATTGTTTAGTTTTTAAAGCAATATTGCCATCAGTTTCTCATATTTCAAAGAATTTGAAATCATTTGTTGCCACTTAAAAAGTATTAAGCATTGTATAAGTATTCTCATATAATACACTAAAGCTTTAAATATATTTCAATAAAAGTTGAGTATATTATATAAGAACATCATATACTTATGAAAAATATTAATAAGACTTATACTTAAATAAGTACAGTTTTTATGAATATTTTAATTGCATTATAGAACTAAAAAGCATTTGAATGATCATTTTCTGTTCGGACATGTTACACATATGAAATCGATTTGGTTTATACATTAGCATTTTTATTTTGCTACGTTGAAAGCATTAAAAGAGTAAGCAACTTACTTATTAAGACTTCTGTCGTAAGTAGCAAATGTAAATGTAGCAAATTTTGAAATTTCATTTTCAATTTCCTTTTTTGCCAAATGTTGCACGTTTTTGTGAACGTAAAAGAAAATACAAAATACATTGTCTTTTCGCAAGTTAGATCGCAAATTGACAATTACTACAGAAAAGCTTCCATCATTCTCTATAAATATAGGAATAGTTAAAATATTAACAAGAATTGTGCTTATATATGCTTATATATATATATACAAGCAAAATCTTTTTTTGCTGATACTGCTAATGTTATTTTACATTTATTTTATACATATGTGTTGCTAAAAGCTAACGTTAGCATGAATCTGTATTGGCACAGTTAAAACGAGTTATTATGGAGTTAAATTGTCAAACTAGTGAAACGAAACTTCGGTAAATGTTGGTGAGGCTCGCCGGTGACCTTCCTGGAAGGAGTTTGCATGTTCTCTCTGTGCTTGCGTGGGTTTCCTCCGGGTGCTTCGGTTTCCCCCAAAAACATGCGGATAGGTTTATTGAATAAGCTAAATTCCCCTTAGGTGTGTGTGCATGTGTGTGAATGTTGCCCTGTGATGGACTGCCGCTCAATGTGTGCCGGAGATAGGCACCGGCAGACCCCCGTGACCCCAAAAGGGAATAAGCGGGAATGAAAATGAATGAATGAACAATGTTTGTCCTGGATGTTGTCACCTGAGAGACACATCTTGTCTCCACTTTTATACAATAAGCCCTCAATTTTAGTTCACTAAATACCCCTCACCCTTTTAGAATATTGTATAGCAATACCATATACTTTTATACAGGAAAAACTTGTATATAAATAATGTACATATAGTTTGAATCATTATACGTTCATCTATAAACTGTGGTTACAAATTACATAAGTAAAGTACAGTTCTTTTTAATGTTTATAATGTTTCTGTTCATTTTAGAGATATGTTTCACATTTAATTTATGCCTCCCCAAAACGTGACCAAAACTACTACAAATTTTTATTTTGTATCATTTGGAGGAAGTTTTGGAAGAAATTGTACGCAATTTCCTGAGCGATCTCTTAAAAGTGTATTAGCACAATGGAGTCAATGCTGGAAGTCAGTGTTTGCTTCGACGTCTAGATACAAGATGCTGTGTTCACACACACACACGCGCACACGCACACACACACACACACAATTAATTCCAGCATCGAGGACCTGATGCAGCTGAGCCTTCAGAGCACTGGACTAGAATACTGACAATCCCAGCTAGCGAGCTAAACACATACACAGCCACACAAACAGCCTCGTGGAATACTAAACACCCCACACCCCCAGAGGCCCCTGGGTGCTAAATTAGATTGGCAATTGAAATATGTTTTTTTATGCTAATTTCCTGCGCCTGCTTCCCCTGAAAGAGTTTCATTAGCCACTCTGAGACCTCATTTCAGACTGACCCACAACTTTAAAAGAAATAAATGAGAAGACGTTTCCATTTTAGTTGCATATTTGCATAAATAAGTGTCAAATTGACAATTACCCACACGTTTGTGCACCTAGATGTTTTATTCAGTTTGTGTTTTAATGGACAATGAAACTAAGAAGTTAACAAGAGGCGAGTGATTGTGAAGAGCAGGAAACAAGCCGATGTCCAGACTGTTAAACAGCTTCGTCGATTGCTCATTTTAAAATTAGTTTACCGATAAAATCTTGCTTGATTCCCCAAGCCTTACAAGTTCAGACCACATTTTGTGTCTTGCTAAGCGAGGCAAGGTTTAGAGTTTTACCTTAGAGCTTAAACTCTAAAATCAACATTTATTTTCAACCTATTGATCAAATAAACGACTAAAAATAACTTTAAAGCACATTTGGGCTGCAGAAGATGTGGCTGCAGTGCAGCATATACACAACAAAAAAAGCATAAATACTCAATCACATCTTCCCTTTATGATCTACCCAAACAACTTATCTTTTTTGAGCTCCAAGAACAACTGACTATCAAGAGGAAAGGCATTCCACGAGGCAGGGAAGGCCTTTCAACCCTAGATTTCAACTTCATTCTAGTATCTCATGTCCAAACTTGGTTAACGTATCCCAAAAGGTTTTCTCGATACGCCCCTCTTTTTTAGATGTTGTGCATAAATTCGAAAAGAGATCAACATCGAAACTAAGAGGTCCCAGAATGGAAGCTTGTGGGACTTACATCTGAGCAGAAGCAAAAACGGTCGAAAGCTCCTCCATTTCATCCGAGAGGGGAGTGCCCGGTTAGGGAGGAATGGAGCTGGCATTAGCCAAATGGAACCGATACCATTTCAAATTTCCACAAAATGTATCATGAATTTAAGTGTTGAACACTGCCGCAAGGTTCACTTACACCTGGTCGATTTCGATATTGGTCAAATAAAGTGGAAAGAGTGAAAACTAAAAGTCCTTTGCAGTCTATCTATAAAGAGACTGGGAATTGCAGAGATACTGAGCTGGGAAACCCCCTAGTTGCTGATGGAATGGTGAAGGTGAGGGGGAGGGGCAGCTTGAACAAACGCTTAATTTCGAGAGATATACCAAAGAATTGACTGGTCCTAATAAGCTCCTCCTGAACTGTAATGCATATGAACAGCATTTAAAACTCTCAGTAGAGTTGTCTCAATGCTCTGTTTTCCCTTACCAGACTTACAGATCTCCAAATAGTCTTCCTGAATATGGGAGTTTTTTAATTCCAATGCGATTGACTCCTGTGACTCCACTACTAATACACGCTCACAATGGACTTTTACGTTTCCACCTGTAATCCGATTAGGACATTATGAGGTAACTAACCAGGAACACGATGGAGTCCACAGCTGAATTTCGACCATCAACTCTGATACCTACACCCTTCCATGATCT
Source organism: Danionella cerebrum (assembly GCA_007224835.1). Classification (NCBI taxonomy): domain Eukaryota; kingdom Metazoa; phylum Chordata; class Actinopteri; order Cypriniformes; family Danionidae; genus Danionella; species Danionella cerebrum. The sequence continues at coordinate 252,504 of SRMA01024134.1, read as the reverse complement.
CCATCTTGTGGAACTAGTCCATTGAGCAGAAGACAGCGACTGTGACACTTGCTCCATGCACAACTTCTGTAGATGTGCTCTTGTAAGCGGGACATGAAGGAACAGCATTTATTCCTTTAACATAAAGCTTAATCTAAATTGTTTCCTGGAGAAGAGTCGTGCAGGTGCAAACCTCCCAAGTTATTTCTTCCTCAGCATTTGAACCCCCACACCCCCCCTTTTCTCTCTGGTATTTCACAAGCCCAGCTTTCTGACAGCCTGGGTGCGGGGAGTATTTCAAATGATCATGTTCAGTTCAAACCCCACGCAGAAGGGCACTTTGAAGTGCACTTTGACAATGCTTTTAGTGTTGCTCTTAAAACGTTCTCGATATTTTCAGTCTCCCCTGTCTTTCACTCCGCGGCTCCACTATTTTATTTCTCTTTGTATCTTGTCGAACATATCACAAATGTAAGACGCATATCTCCCGGTGAAAATTTCCCAGGAGTGATGTAAGACCCTGAAGCTTCAGCGAGATGTTACAGCTAACAAACACTCCGTGTAGCCTTGCAGTGTTCTGACAGAGATCCATTAGGGGTTACGGGGTTTGTGCGGAGCGCTGTTCCGTGGCTCTGTGATCGGGCTTTTCACAAAGAGAAGGGTTCAGAGAGCAAGAAAAGCATGCATCTGTTTGCGTTTGCACATTTTAATTAAATGCAGTGGTGTATGGAAAAGATGTTTGAGCCAATGGAGGCAGAAACTTTTCCTCTTTAACTCTTAAAAAGGGTTTTTTAATCAGAACTTTTGATCAGCTCGCACTAGAGAAATAATTTAAATTGATTGTAAGCCTCCAAAATCACAGTTTTAACACATTTAGGAGACCCAAACATGAAATATGTGCTCATCCTAATTTCAAAATGGGAAAATACTATTTAATTTTATTGTAGGTGTGACATTAAGATATATTTGCATCATGACTTGTTTACTTAGATGCATAAATTATTACATATCCATAAGAATAGCCTGTAATTATTCAGCTTAAGTAACTTTTGCTATCTGATTTCCCTTAAAATTGGTAGATTTAAGTGCTATATTGTTCACTAACCCCGGAACTTGTTCTATTTTTGGACCCTGCTGCTGTACACAAGTTGAGACCCCTGTCAGCCCACCTGATACCGTAGCAGCTGTGAAATAATAATCATGATTTTGATATGTCATTTTAAATGAGTTTATGGGAGGAGCTTACGGGGTGTCTCCACTTCAGCTCATCGATGCCTCCCTAATCAAACCTGACGATTCAACATTTGATGATTCCTGTCTTCCCTGTCTTCACCCCTTCACCACTCTTGGGTTTTTTTCCTTAGTATGCTTTCCCTTATACTCGTCAAGTTTGGTTGCACGAGAATTTGTGAAATACAGATATTTTTCGCAAAGTTAATGCACAATTTGATGGATGTACATTTGGGAACTAATGCAACAAATGCTCCTGTGTTTGATGCTGCAATTTTACTGTGGTAACCCTTAGGGGCCATTTTGAGCATTTTTACACTACTTTTACTTCACCATAATTCCACAAAATCCCTGAATTTTTTATGAAAAAAAAAACCCTAAAAATTCAGAGCAAACAGTTTATATGTTTTAGAACAAAAAATAAAAAATGTTATAACCAAAATAACAATTCATAAATCCCCCAAAAAGCAAAAAACAATGTGAAAGTTCTGTAAACCTTAACCTTATACACTGTGGCAGAACTTTGAAAAACACAAGCCATATCACAGGTCTTGTTCCTGAAGGGTTATCCCTTCTTTTCACCACTAGATGGCACTGATGGCACCGATTTGGGGTCTATAAAATAAAACTGAAAGATGATGTTTTCACATTTTAATGTTTTTTTTAAACCAAAGCTACCAAAGCTAATAACCTTTTTGAACCCTATCCATTACATTTGAAATCAAAATTGAACAATAGGTGGGTCGTGTCATTCCTACTTGTTTTACAACAGCAGTTGTGATTGGCAGGGACCTGTAGTCTCTTGAGCACAGGATGATTTTGGAAAATGTTTATATGTCAGATATAACAAATTAATACATAAAAATTCCAGTAAATGGTTGTAAATTCTGGCTAAAACAATTTGTGCTTATGAGGACATTTGATGTTTGTTCTCTCAGCGTCACCCCGGGACGAGCGAGAGAGCGCAAGGACGTTTTTATTTACGACCCGTCCGAAGCAGCAGAAACAGTTGTTCAGAGTTGCAGACGCAGATGTGTTTTACTGCTTTCATTTCTCTAGTAATCATTTTTAAAGGAAGAAAAACTGCAGGACATGCAGTTTGTGGCAGCTAATAATTTTTATTGGCAAATTTTTAAGAGCTAAAGTGCAGCACTGGAGCATTTGTCATTTTTAATCAGAGAGAGACGGAGCGGTGTATATTCTGAGTACGTCTCCAGAGGTGCATTCTGAGTAACCTGAGGCACCTCTCTGTGCGTGAAATCTGCCAGCCTCCACTTGGCCTCTGTGGAGGAAAAAATAATTAACTTCCAAGGACGTTCATTATTTGGCCTGTGTGTCTGTTAGTGAGGAGTATGAACCGACAGATGGAGGTTTTCAGGAAACGTACAGTTTTATTTTCATTTATATATATCTTCATTCAATCTTCCTGTTTCTACAGATCTTTCTTTGTTGCCAAGGCCTGTGCTGATACCTCATTTCGTGTTTTCTTCTCCACTCTCCTGCTCCATATTGCCCTTTGACATGCTCCTATGTATACTGCATAGATAGGTTAAATACGTATATATGTAAATATGAATATATATATATATATATATATATATTTATTCTCACTTCTTTTTATATAGGGATATCCAAGGGATAAATTTAAATGCACACTCTTCTACTCTGGTCTGCTGGAGGCTAAAATTGCTCTCTGGCGCCAGATTGTTTTAGAGGTCAGACAAGTTACTGCAAGCTCTTACTGCTTATTGTTTGTCCTCTGATAACAAGGTAATAATTGAGCCGACCTCTGTCCGTTTGGGTTGGGAACCAGTGCTCTAGAGAATTACACCACGTAGAATAAAAAGCATTTCAAAAAGTGGGAATTGAGTGTTTGGCAAAGACAAGCTGCATTTTCACAAGGCCTGTTGTGGGAAGTGGTTTGGCACTGATTGTCCTGGTCTAAATTGCTTCTCTAGCACCAATATTTAACTCAACCGGAGGTGCAAAATGTGATTTTTAGCGAGTTGTAAAAACGTGTGGATCCATGGGATCTGTCTGGGGTACTGTACCCCGTAATCCATGTAGCATTTTAGAAGCGTGAAAACCTACTCGAGCAACATGACACGTCCCACTCTCTCTGAAGGAAGTGTGAATGTCTGTTGGATGCCTGCTCTCGGAGGCCTGAGTCCTGCTGTCTTTATGTGGGAGTAGTGTGCACTAAATGAAGGAATCACAGAGGTGTAGAGCTCATGCATGGAGACGCATGAATGAGTTTCGACAATTAGGAAGTTGGCGTTTGATATATTTTCACACTTTTTACAATGCAGACGAAGAGAGAATATGTGTTATGGCCTATGACTTTCATAATAGTTTCATGAGTAAAATAAATTTTATTAGTTTGTTTTGTTGGCTTAAGTTAGTGTTTGTTTATTAATGGTCGTGTGACTTCCTCTTTATTTCCTGGTACTGCCTAAAACAGGACTAGATGTCAACTGTATAGCAATATATGATTAGATCCACTCTGTGACACTGTTTAAATGTTTCAAGCTTGTTTTTTAATCTTATTATCCCTAAAGTATGCACACGGTACTTTAATTACTGAGAGGCTACAATTGGTCTGTTTATCCTGGTTTCCAAATCGCTCTACCTCCTCTACGTCAGGCCTGCTTGCGTCCAAGTCTTGTAGTTTCTGAATATCCTTGTTTGCATGTTTCCTCATTTCCAAGTCTATAGTTTCTAAGTATTCTGGTCTCCTGGTTTACATTTATGAAGTCTCACTACTTTCAATTGTTCCAAATGTTCTCATTTCTAAGCCCCCAAGTCTCTTTTTTCCCCAAGTCTCCAGGTATCCTGGTTTCCACATCATTGGGTCTTCTCTTCTCCATGCCTCCTTGCTTCCAAGTCTTCTAGTTTCCAAGTCTATAGTTTCTAAATATCCCAGTGTCCTAGTCTTCAAGTCTCCTCATTTATAATGCTCAGAACCTCCTTGTTTCCAAGTTTCTATGTATCCTCAATTCCACGTCTCATCATTTCTAAATGTCCTGGTTTCCTTCTCTTTAAGTCCCCTATATCAAATTTATGAAGTCTCATTGTTTCCAAGTCTCCAGGTATCCTGGTTTCCAAATTGCTGTGTCTTCTCTACTTCAGGCCTGCTTGTTTCCAAATTGTCTAGTTTCCAATTATCTTTGTTTACACGTCCCTTTATATCCAAGTCTCATAGTTCCTATGTATCCTGGTTTCCTAGTCTTCAAGTGTCCTCATTTATAAGCCTTCAAGTCTTTGTTTCTATGTTTTAGGAATCACCGTTTCCAAATCGCTGTGCCTCTTCTACTCCACACCTGCTTGCTTTAAAGTCTTAGTTTCCAACTATCCTTGTTTACATGTCTCCTCATTTCCAAGTTTCATAGTTTCTAAGTGTCCTGGTCTCTCCTTCATCACTCCTAGTTTACATTTGGGAAGTCTCACTACCTTCAAGAGTCATTTTTCCCAAGTCTCCAGGTATCATCATTTCCAAATCGCTGCGTCTTCACTTCTCCAAACTTGCTTGTTTCCAAGTCTTCTAGTTTCTGAATTTCCTTGATCTCCTCATCTCTAAGTCTCATAGTTTCCTGGTCTCCTAGTCTTCAAGTCTCCTTGTTTCCATTTTCTAGGTCACCTCCTTTAAAACATAAGAGTCTGCTCATTTCTGTTTCGCCAAGTTCTTACAAGTATCTCTGTACCTGAGTCTCTTTCTTTCTGCTTCTCCCTGTATCAAAGCTAGAACTACCAACTTAATATATTCTTCAAATGCGGTCCAGGTCAAGGTTTCTCCTAGGTCTGTTCTGTATTGGTGCCGTGTCTAAAGCAACAGGTTGTTTTAGAGACGATTCAGGACATTAGCATTCTGGTCAGAATAAAGGCTAATATTTCGGATAACCACAAACTCAGTCAATCAGAACCAAGACTATTCTTGGAAATCTTCTCCTGAGCAGGATGATAAGTTTCTACTCTGATGCGGTGTGACTGATACCACTTCTGTTGTAAGTGAAACTAGGGAATCACTGTCCATCCTGTAGCTCAGATGATGGATGGGAGAGATTTGCAGAGGCACAATGGATTCCGTGGCCCGAGTGGACAAGGTTAAAGGCAGCAGGTGAGGTGGAAAAAGTTGCATTAGCTCAGCTTGATGGAGCTGCTACATTGAATGAGTGACAAGCTCCTGGAAACCGACACACACGTGTTTGTGTGCTAAAAGGTGTTGGGAGACGGGAAACAAGTGAGCGTGTGATGTGGAGTTTCCTTTCTGCCTGCACGCTCGTGTCTCGGTGCTCTTGCTTAATTCAGAGCGACAAGCCATGCAAGGTTGCCTTCACAATGAGTGTGTGTGTGTGTGTGTGTGCCTCGTGCTTTAAATTGGCCTGCTCGCTCCTGGTTCCTGCTCCCGTCTGATCTGATTGGAGCTGTCCACTAGATTTTTTTTTCTGTTCTCGCTGTAACTCAGGCCCAGCGAAAAAAACTACGGTGATATTGAACAGTGAGCAAATCAAATAATGCAAGCGGTAGTTCCAGACGAGCAGTGTTTCATTGGCTCTTGGGAGGCCCTTGGTTCGCACCATTGAGTCTAGTTTTGGGGTTAGATCCTTGTTTCTGAGTGAGCTGTCTGGGTGTCATGCTTTGGGTCTGGTCTTGTTAGAGCTGCACAACTAGTTGTATTTATAATCGTGATCACGATTATGGATGGCATTACGTAATTGTTCAAAGTCGCGATTACAAAAATTCACTACCTTCATTATTCTGAGTGTTTAGAGCATCACGTTGTGAGAGACGATTCACAAAGTTAAACCCTTTAACACCAAAGGTGTCACCGGTGATGACACGCGCACTTCAAACTACCATAGCTCTGGTAAAAATACTAACAGATTCTCGAAGATAAGAAACAGACCTTTCGAAAGATTATACATTTATTATGTTAGTAACGACTGCGTGTGTGCCAGGGGTGGTAAGTTTGTGGAGCGCAGGAGAGCAGTGACAGATGAGCAATTTATTTCCTGTGGTCGCTTTAGCAATATTTTAGCAGTGTTTAGCGGAGATTTCAATGTAAATATTCTATTAAAACTGTATATATTCATTGTCTTAGTAGTAGTAGCAGGTTTATATAATATTAGATTGTTCCTTTTTTACTGTGTTATATTTCTGTGATTCTTCTGTGACAAGCGCGTCTTTTCTGCCTTATAGTAAAGTGTTCGATTTCAGTGGCAAAACACTTGTAAACAGTGAAGGAACATGTTTATACGATAGTCAAGAATGTGGAGAGACACTTGGAGATTTGTGGAAAGCAAACAGCAAAAAGCAGGGGGCGTGTCACCGTCTCAATCACAGTTATATGCAAGTAATACCATTTTTTTATATTCCCAACAAAAATGTTTTTCAATATATAGTGTCATTTTTGTAATTGAAATGATGTAATATTGCTTTATTACTGCTCATGCTCTTGATTTCAACCACATACTGCTTTATTCATTTTTTTACTTTAGCTTTTGCTCATTTTTGTTTAGAAACAATGGTTTCTTTTGAACAAATCTAATCGAATCTTACGTAATATATTTATAGTTATCGAGATCTTTGTGTCAACAAGAAAAGCATTAAAGGTTTTTCAGGAAGAGGCTTTTCAGCTTGTTTTTTTATTTTATTTTTTTACCGTGTCCTACCGGGGGAGTAGATGCTTCGGCGAGTTGGAGTGTTTTGTTATCTCCAGGGGAGTACAACACCTGGTGTGGTGTTTCCTCCTCTGGATTGGAGCAGTGAATGTATGTATTTATTTTTAGTTGTATTTCCCACGGACCAGTTTACATAAATTGCATCAGGACAAGGCGGTGTTTGATTGAAAGGGGGAGTGAATAAGGGAGTGGGGAAGGTGAGGGGGAAAGGTACAGGAAAGGTTTTTTTATTTTTATATAAAATTGCAGTTGCTTCAAACGATGGTATAAAGCTATTGAAAACATCAATCAATATAAATTGTGATAATCCTAATAAATCATCGTAATCACAATTTCAAGGGAAAAATCAACAATTGTGATTTTGTCATAATCGTGCAGCCCTAGGTCTTGTGTATGTGTTTTCCATGCTTTGCACATGGCTTGTGAAGCAACTTGTGCTGGATTTTTGTTTTGTTGCTTTATGAAAAACCCTGTGCCCCTACCCTCCCCCGATTCTCTGTTATTATTTTAGAACGTTTTCTCCCCCGTCATTCCATTGTCAATTGTGCACATTCAATCTAATCTCTTCAATTTCAAACAAGAGAATATTCATTCATTCGTTAATTTTCCAACCTGCTTAATCCCTTTTTGGGGTCACGGGGGTCTGCCTGTGAAGGGGAATATTTTATCCTTTAAATATTTCCTGGAATCAAAACAGACAAATAATCATGAGCGTTAACTCCAGACACAATGTTAGCCTACTGGAAGATATCATCTAGAAACAAGAAGACATTTGCGAAAGACTGTTTGCTAGCGCTCAAGAGGCATCTTCTTTTTGAAAGTTTGATGGATTCTGAACTTGATGCCGATCTCTTAATTATATTTAAAGAGAGTTAATCCCATTCTCCACGGAGTTTGGATGGTTTTCTTTTTTTTTTTTTTACACCGTGTCCTTTCCTGCTCAAAAGCCATTACATGGGAGAGCAGATGCTTCGCCGAGTTGGAGTGTTTTGTTATCTCCAGGGGAGTAAAATACCTGGTGTGGTGTTTTCTCCTCTGGATTGGAGCATTGAATGTATGTACCCGTAGTTATTTATTAGTTGTATTTCCCACGGACCAGTTTACATAAATTGCGTCAGGAAAAGGCGGTATTGGACTGAAAGGGGGAGTGCATAAGGGATTGAGGAAGGTGAGGGGGAAAGGTTCAGGAGTTAAAAATAAAATTTGAGAAATACCCACCTGAACATACCATATATTGGATGGTTAATGGAACGACCCGGTTCCCTTCCCTTTTACCCTGTTTTCTCCATCACTATGTAAACAATGAGGGGATGATGAGCTTTTAAGCTGCTCTGTAGTCAGTGCTAAACTAAAGAAATCTGAGCTCTATTATCTGAGCTTAGTGAGCTGGATTTAATCCTTTTAGTTTCAAAGCGACTCGTTGCCTGCTCGATGCTAACGGCCAAGAAACTCTCAGCAGTTCTCCTGATTGATGCAGATCTGCTCCCAGACGTGAACTCCCCGCCGGGATCTCCTCGTTACTATACGGAATCTGTTTCAATGTCAGTCTGTCTGTCTTTATCACCATTTCTGTCTCACTCATCATCTGTCGTTTCATGTCTAGCTGTCTATTACTCTCTCAGTTTACTGATCAGTTGCGTACCTGTCTGGCTCTTTATGTATTGTAGAGTTTGTCTTTCAGCATATGTACTAGTCTGTCTCTCATGCTATCTATTATTTCACATGTGTAGCTGCCTGTCTTTCTGTTTGTTGATCATTCAGTTAACATCTAGCTGTCTGTCAGTTTTGGATTTACATGTTTGTCTTTGTTTTTTTTTCATCAATACACACACAACTCAGTCTTTATCTACAGTATTTCTCTCTCTAACTATTGCCTGTCTGTCTCTTTACCAATAATTGCATTACTCAGTTTGTCTTTTTGGGGTCTTTCTGTATCTATCTGTCTTCTCTCTCTTTATTGATCTGTCTAGTGGTCTATTCAATCGATAGGTAGATCATCTAGGCATCTGTCAGTCTAAAATTCTCTCTAATAAATCGATCTATCTACTCTTTATCGAACAATCTTCCTGTCTATCTGTCTTTTGGGTCTTTCTGTCTCTGTCTATGTATCAGTCTTTCAATCTACTCATCTGTCTAGTTTTCCGTTGATCTGGTGGTCTGTCAGTCTTACATTCCGTCCATAAGGCAATCTAAACCCCACCCAATTATATAACAATACCTGTCTGTCTGTCTATCTGCCTGCTTACATACCTACCTACCTCCATACCTTTCTGTCTGTCTGTCTATCTCTGTCTGTCTGCCTACCTGTTTATCTACCTGTCAAATTATCTATCCATCCATCTTCCTACCGACCTTCCTGCTTACCTACCATGTCGACCTGTCTATCTTATCTTTGTCTATTGATCTGCCAAGTGTCAACATTTAACTGTTGTGTCAATCAATAGGTACATTGTTCTAGCTGTCTGCCATTCTTGCGTTCTGTCTTCTGTAAAAGTCAATCTATTTACCAATCAATAACAATCTGTCTGTCATGTCTACTCATCAATCTACTGATCTTGATCAATCATAATGCATATCTGTCTCACATTCTCTCTGTTTATTGATCTGTTTAGCCTTCTGTCTATTATTCAGTCTATTTAGCAACCAATCATATAACAATCTACCTGTCTGTCTGTCTACCCATCTCTCAATATAGCTGTCTTGTTGTCCGAATAGCAATTTTTTGATCAATGCCCATCTGTCTGTCTGTCTTTATATGTAGTTTCAAATCAAGTCTGTTTGTCAGTCTGACTCTCTAAAGATCCGGCATCAAATCTGTCTGTCTGTGTTTCTCTAGCTGTCTTGGTGTCTGTCCATTAATATCAGTCAACAGTTATATCTCTGTCTATGAGTTGTCTGTCAAACTGTTTATCTGTCTTGCCTAGCAATATGCTCATCTGTCTTCCTGTTTAATCTGTTTAGCAGTTTATCTATATCCATCTTTCCTCATTCATCTGTCTATCCCTCCATCTAACTATAAAATACTTCATTAAAAATTCTCCTTCTCATCACTGTTTCTGTTTTTATGGCCTTGGGCTATTTTGTTAGCATGAACGCTTCAGTTAATTTAGCAGCTGCTCCCCATCCCCCTTCATCTTCCTCCTCCTCTCTTCCTGCACTATGAACTCGTTTCCTGGTTCATGACAGGACAGCATGAGTGCGAGATTCAGGAAACATGGCGCTGACAGCGTGCCAGCAGTCTGCGGTGTCTATGCATGATGTGTAGCAGATGTGAGGGACGAGGCGAGCTCGTACCAGCGCCTCGTTTGCCTCTGATGAGCTTGGAATCTGTTGCTCGCCTGCTGGAGGGGAACTTATCAATAATAGATCAAATTGGAAGGCAACATTAATTAGGGGAGAGATGAAATGAAGAACTTGAGCTTATTATGTTTGTGGGTGAGTGCTTGTGTTGTAGCAATCTCATTAGTTTGTGCCGAGGTTTTTGTGAGAACTTTTTTTGTAGACAAATGCTCAAGATTCTGTAAAAACAGCTTTTTAAAGGAACACTTACATTTTTTTAACTTATTCTCCATCTCCCCTCAAGATAATACGTTTATTTTAACGTTTTGGAAGCTTTTCTGCCAGATCTGGTGATGAAACATTTAGCTTAGCTTAGCATAGATCATTGAATCCTACCAGACCATTAGCATCTCGGTTCATAAGTTTCCATATTATAAAGTTGTCAGCGTTGCTCAAGTGACACACTGTATAAGGTATTAATATGGAAACTTATAATAATAATAATAAAATGTATTATTATTATTATTATAAGTTTCCATATTAATACCTTATACAGTGTGTCACTTGAGCAACGCTGACAACTTTAACCTGTCCTATCCTTTCCTGCCCAGAACTGCATGAATCATATCCCAAACCACCTCTGCAAGTGTTTTCGGGAAAAAGGTTGATAAAAGCAGGTATTTCTGGGGCCAAGTATGCTCAGAAATGGACCCTGGAGCCCAGTGTAAAAGACCCATCTCCCCTCTAGATAATTTTTTTGACCATTGTGGCAATTTTTCTGCCAGATCTTTCGAGATCTGGCACACTTTTAGCTTAGCTTAGCATAGATCATAGAATCCTACCAGACCAGTAGCATCTCAGTTTCCATATGATCACCATATTTGATTACACTCTTTTAAGAGTCACATTGTGTTGTAAGACGATTAGAAAGGTTAACAATTTCTAGTAGGGGTGTAACAGTATATCACAACACAAAATTCTCACCATACGCATCGTGGAGCTACTGGGAGATGAAGTATATTTGCAATTCTAGTCACTTCTCAAACTTCTTGTTTTATGTAATATTTACAAGGAGACAATTATCTGTATATTATACATTTAGCTCTCTCCATCACTTAGTGTAAAAAAGACGATTTAATGCAAACTTTACCACTGCCCCCTAGTGGATGGATGGTATCAAATGCTCTCAAAGAAATAAAACTAGACCCTAAACTTCTTGGCTTTGTAGACTCAAAACTTTTTTAATTAAATTTTTTCCAATGATGGTTTCAATAGTTTTTTAAAAATAGCGTGATGTGTATCGTATTGTGACATAATGTCGATGTGTATCGTTACACATCTATTTAATTGGCTGATGTTATTCGGAACTACACTAGGCCGTATTTAACCTAAAAATGGCCGTCTCAGTCTCCTAACCTCAATATTATTGAACCACTCTTGGGAGAACTCAACCGTGCCGTTCTTGCAAGAGTTGGAGGTCCACTTTACCAGCAGAGAAGATAAAGAACCTCATCGACAACTACCTCAAGAGACTTCAGTCATTGATGTTACATAAAATTAACAGTACGTTTTGGATCATGGTCTAATGTAATGTTTCTCAAACTATGTGCGGCGAAGTCAACAGGATTAAACTTTTTTCCTCCTAAATTCTATTGTTTGAATGTTTCATCGCACGCAAATGAAATAGGGCAACTCCCCTTCTCACTAAATTAAACACCTTCAAATAAATTAGCAATTGTAATCCTCTTTGTAAACAGTGCCGGGACCTGGAACCATCCGCTTGTTTAGTCTGACGTTGCGCTGTGCTTCCGGGACCTGGCTCTCCACTCTCCCATTAACAGACAATGGTAGAAGTTGCTGAGACTTTGATCTAGTTACCTCAAAAACGCTTTAAATCAGTTTTAAATCGAGCAAAACATTATGTGTATATTACTTATGTTAATACCGGTTAGAGTCAAGGTGTCCTGAAAGAAATAACTGGAGGACGCCTTGACTCTAGCCATTATTACGACATATTATTGGTGTTGCGGATAGAGCGAGGAGTCTGACGTCAGAATATATTGCAGTAGGACAAAACAAACTGAAGTAGCCGCATTATCGATGATTCCGTCTACAAAATGGAGAAATGTTTTAAAAAGTCGGTGAACGCTTCAAAGCCAGAGAACTTTGTTCTTGTGATAAAACTACAGCACTTTTATTTTCTCCTAGTGTGAGCTGAGTAAAACAGTATAACAACTCAACCACCTTTTCGAAGTAGCCTAATTTATACCCTCATAAGCTTGTAGACTAACTAAACCTTAAAAATCAAGCTTGGTCAACATTCTGTCGAGGTGGGGTTTGTGTTTGTTCCTTTTCTTCTTCTCCTTTCCTCTGGTGGTCCCATCTCAGAGCGGCAAAAAATCTCTCACCAGGACCTTCTCCTTCACAGTTCCTGGCCGGTGGAATTCCATTGCTGTCCCATTACTGAAAGCTGAATCTCTTTACACCTTCAAGAAGCAGCTAAGAACTCTACTCTTTCGAGAGCACTTACTAACTTAACCTACTTACTTACTAACTTAACTTAAGCACTGACTAACTAACTTAACTAACTAACATAAAAAACCCTCTGAAGCACTGATTTGAATTCATTTTCTGTACTAGCTTGAAAGTGTGTATGTCTTCTGATCAATCCACTTTGTACCAAACTGCTTGATGTTTACTCCCAATGTAAGTCGCTTTGGATAAAAGCGTCTGCTAAATACATAAATGTAAATGTAAATGTTTTCCAAAGTGTGGAATGAGTAAAAAAGTTTAAAAAGGTTTAATGTTTACTTCCCTTTACTTTTCGCTGATAGATTCTTTCATTAACATACAATAGTAAGTTAAAAATCCTAACGTCTGGAGCTTCACAAGCTTCTGGTGTGGGCTGAGCCGAGCACGGTGGCACGTTTGCACACTTCAAAGATGATTAGCAAGCGAGTCTTACATAAATTTCTTCTTCATCTGCTGTCGAACTCCATCTCAGCGGGCAGACGTCTCCCTCTAAATCACAACATTGACTGCTTAATTCCCTTCTCCAGTAGATCACTGGACTATCTGATTGGTCCCTCTGGAAAATCCCGCATGTTTTACTACGAGTGCTTGTGTGCTTTCCTTCAGAACATCTTTGATGTGTTTTTCGTTGTAGGATTCGCTGCCTGCCGGCGCTTGTGAGGAATTCTGTATTTTAGTAAACCACTTGTGTAGAGTAATACTCCGGGGTAAATCTGTCGAAATGGTCCTCGAAATCTGCCGAAATGTACACTTCCTGCAGGAAAAAGTTGGATTCTGTTGAACACATGACGTATATAGTTCGCACATCGAGAAGTGATTGTTTTTTTTATACCAAATAGCGTTGTAAAAACTTCTTTTTACTCTTGATTTTACCGATTAAAGGTATGTATTTCAGCATAAATCAAGGCTGTTCTGCATATGTCACATCCAGAAATGTCTGTTTAGCACATATGAGACCCACGTTTAATTAGTGCTGTTTCATCCCCGGTTTCTAATCCTTAGCTGGCGGCTAGCGTAAAGCTTAATGCAGTGTAAAATCGTGTTTTAGCAGAGATGAAGTAATGGTGGCTCACTCATGTCGACATCTTCTCCTCTGTCTGTCTCTGCTGTGTAGGCAGCTGTGCATTTGAAGAACACTACAGTAACTGTGGCTACAGTGTGGCCCTGGGGACCAATGGCTTCTCCTGGGAGCAAGTCAACACCTGGGAGAGACCCTCCATGGACGCCGCCGTCCCCACAGGTACGAGAATCCCCTCCACGCTTGAGTCCTTCTCTTCCCTTGAAAAAAACAACCACTCACTCGTGAAATCCGCGTCTCATTAAGTGTAAAAAAATTGGAGTTTTCTTTATTTTTTCTCCCTGATTCTTCCGCTCATCCTTTCTTTCTCCCCCTCATTCGTCCCTTCATCTTTATCCCTCCCTTTCTCTATTTTTTCCCTTCTTCCTTATTATTTTTTTCTTTTCTTTTTCTCACTCTACCTTCCTACTTTTCCTACTTCTCTTTCTTATCCGTCACCTTAGTCCCCCTCTTTCTACATTTTTCCCCCTACCACTTCCTTCATCTTTCTCTCCCCTCCTACCCCCTCTTTCTGTTCCTTTCTCTATCTTTGTTTCTTTTTTCTTTCTCTCCCTTCCTACATCTATTTCTTCCCCCTCACCCTCTTCTTGCTCTCACCGATCTTTCTTTCCCCCCTTCTTCCTCATCTCTCTCTCTTTGTTTCCCACCTCTTTCTAACTTTTTTTCTTGCTTCTTCTCATTCTTTCTCTATCGTTTCCTTCATCTTTCTCGCTCCTTGTACCTCTCTTTCTGATTGTATCTATCTTTCTTTCCCCCCTTTTTCCCTTCTCTGCTCTCAGTCTTCCCTTCTCCACTTCTTCCTCACTGTCTCTTTCTTTCTACCTTTTTCCTCCCGCTAACACTTCATTTGTCTTTCTCTCTCTACCTCTCTTTCATCGCCTTCTTTTACTCTCCCCTTCTTACTCAGTTTCTCTCTTCCTTTCCCCTTCTTCCTTTCACTCATCTCTCCTTTTTCTCTGGGTCCCTCTGCCCGTTTTCCTCAATGTCTCTTTCTTTCACCCCTCTTTCTACTTTTTTCTTTGTTTATCTCTTTCTTCCACATACCACTTCCTTCATCTTTCTCTCTCCTATCTCTTTTTTACCCCTTCTTTCTCATTCTCTCTCTTTTTCACCCCTTCTTTCTCATTCTCTCTCTTTCTTCTCTTTTCTACCTTTCTTTCTTTCTTTCTTTCTCCTCATCTGTTCCCCTACCCCTTCTTTCTCTTTTTTCTTTCTCCCCTCTTTTTGTTCCCATATCCCTTTCTTGCTTTATTCTCCTCCTCCCTCTCTTTCTGTGTCCCTGCCCCTCCTCTCTCTCTCTTTCTCTCTGGCTCGGCAGTAGTTCACAGTGAGACAAATGGCAATCAGGTTGACTGTCACTCTCACTCAGTCTTCTCCTGGAGCGCTCGACAGCCTCTTTCTCACAGCACCCTTAAAAACAATAGAGTCTACTACACCACTGCGAGTTTATTTAACCCCACTTGCTCCCTGCACACTTTATATGACACCAGAGCGCTTCCAGGTCCTCACAGAACCACAATGCATCCACATAAACAACTTTAGCTAACAAAGCTCAGAACTATTAAAGCGATCGCTGAACAAAGGGGAAAATGGAAACATTCAGGCATTTACTATTGGGCAGTTGCATTGGCGCATCAGAATTGTGTCACAACTTGATGTCAAAAATAAAATCTGGGTCCTCAAGCCAAACCAGCCGAGAAGCTCCGTCTCAAGGAAACGGGGTCGTCAACAGCATCAAACAAAATCCAGCCGAAAACATCAAAGTCAAGTAATTTCTCTCCATCGGGGCACGAGCATCAGGCCTCATCTGATAAAAATACACGAGCTCTCATTAATAAATAACCATCTGAAGAAGCACCATCTGCGTGTGTTGATGTCATCAGGATCTGATTGTCTAATCAGGGGAGGAAATTGGGCCACGGTGCGATCCTTCCGTCATTAAACCCCATCGAGATTCGCCGATATCAGTCTTCCCTTTCTGATTGTTGGCAGCATTAATATGGCGTTCAGTGGATTACTAGCAGGATGCAAAAAGAGGCCAGAGGAAAGGAGCATTTGAAAAGTTTGTCAAGATTTGGTGCCTGAACTAACAAAAAGCGAAAGATCTTAGTTTAAGTTGAAGTCTTTCTTTTCATTATAGCTGTAAAGAAACCTAATTTTTTTTTCAGCACTATAATGGCCACCTTTTGCAACCTCCCCAAAAAATTCACTGCTCTTTGACATGATTTCTAAAGGGCGTCCTTTCAAGTATCTCAATTTAATACTTAGTGTAGTATATGACGGGTTTGAAATGTAGTCATGATTTCAGTTCAGGGTTTTGCATCAGGATTCTGACAGCTTTGACGCGTGGTTGTGCAGAAAAACAGTAAAAAAGTCGCAAAAATCTATTTAGAAAGTGTTTGCTATAAAAATATTATAATCCATGCAGGGAATGTTCACAACAGAGACACAGGAGAATTCATCAATAAATATTCCCAAATGTCATTAAACTTTTTGAAATTTTGGCAAATTACAACCCTCACATCGCTGTCTACTGTACTCTACTAGAAAAATACACTGGGGCACTTTTGAGGAATTAAGCTAAGATATTTCTGTATATATAGTGTACTTTTGTATTGTATACCCAGTGTACTTTTCTAGAAGAGTACAGTAGACAGCGATATACATATACATATATATATATATACATAAGCGTGTTTCTTGAGGTTTATTTCAGTTTGGGCACATTCTTAGGTTTGTATTTGCATGTGTCGTACATAAAAATACTCTCCTGAGGTAAAAATGTCATAATTTGCTTATGTCACATAAACAAAATTTTTTTTTATTCAAGCAGAACCTCCAGAAGTTTGTAGTTTTTCTGCCTGGAAAGTTAGTCCCACACATGTGGATGTCAGGCTTGAAACCCATTGCTTTAATTTGTCCTTGGTGCCATGTTTAGTAGCAGACCTGTTAGTGGGGTTCACATACTTTAGTATTAACCAATAGTGTCTCACATTGCTGGCTGAGTAAAGCAAAAGCACAGAGATCGCCCCTGTGGATGGCCAAAAATGATTTTTTTCAGAACGGTTTAAAAGATTCATTATCTCTTTGGAGAACTGTCAATCATTACAGATTGGGGCGGGGCTAAATACACAGTATTACATCACTGAGCTGCACTTTTACACTTTTTCTGGTGCTGGTTCCAATAAAATATTCCTCTTTTCTTCCACTGTCTAAGCAACGGGGTACCCGATGCCTAAAACCATGCAGCACCACCTCCATTTTCCAACCTCGGGGGCTGATGCTCGTTCACTCTACTTATCTTCATAATCAGTCATGAAAAGTTTTTCCAAAATATGACGTTCTAGCAAAATCATCTCAGTTGCACAGGACTCAGCACAGGAAACCGAATATCACTCCGTCTGAAGTTACTTACAGCATGTGAAACGCACAGACTGCTGGATGTTTGAGGAAAAAATAAACAAAATTTTCAGACAGTTTAGAATTTTCTCTTGCTTTTAGAAGAAAGCAGCCCAATTTATCCCCGGCTTTGATCTCTGAAACCTTTACATCCACAAATAGCTACATTATACTCAATATTAAAGGGGCGCTGCTAAGCAGACTCAATGTCAGTACTGAGGAACTCTCATTTGAGTTTTGTTTTCTCTTTGAGGAGAGGCAGACAGGGTGAGAAACACAACTCCGGTGAGGATGAGTCCACCTTAATGTGTTTCTACAGGACGCGTAATGAAGCCTGTCAGTTGCCACTGTTTCCTTTTATTTCTCCATGGACCACGGGTCGCAAGCATCGATACAATCCATTCCACTCATTACCTCTGCTCTCCGAGGCTCTCAAAGATGAGCTTCTCCTGGGACAATATAGCTGCTGTGGTTAGGTGCATGTATCCTTATTGCACTCGAAAAAGAGTCTCAGGGTGTTATGTTTGGGGCTATTGTCGCAACATTTGCAGATCCAAACACTCATTTGTAGATCATAATGCACATTTTGTAAATGGTGCTAAGAATTTAACGGCACATAGTTATCACCACACAGTCATTAGTAATTAGTGGCCACTGAACATTCACTGAACATTCACTGCTCTTCGATGGCTTCCTCTGCATCATCCCATATTTTTCATACTTTTTCTACTCTCTGATTGGCTGCAGCTCTCAAAAAAATCAGATACAATCAATTAAGCCACCATTAAAAGCGTGACAAATGATTTCCTGTATAGAATCCATGTTTCAGTGCACGCCGTACGCTTTTTAGAATTGTAATAGAGCTGTGAATTACAGGTTGTCACGGTAGAACTGCATTAATTTGAGTGTTATAGGTGGTCGATGAGAGTAAATGGTTATTTTTAGCCGAACTTTTCATCATTTTCTTGTTCTTGGTGGTGATTTGAGGGCTCTCGTGGGGAGCTGTGTTTGATTGTGTGTCTGATTTCTTTCCTTTAAGATTGAAACGGGGCGAAAAGGTTGCAGTTGAAGAGAAATTAACAGAGAAGGAGGTTTATGGGAGTGCTTGCGTTCGCCCACTTAGACATGCTCTTAACCGTATATAGACCGCTATACACACAGTAATGGAGAGGAGCTGGAGGTGCTTGTAATTTCAAGAAGCATGTTACGCTACATACTAATGAATGGCAGACACAATATTATAATAATAACAAAAATACAACTTTCAGCGGTTTTAATGAAAGTACATTTATTCAGGTTTGTTCTGTCTTGAATTGTTCTAATTTCCATCACAAAACTTAACCGTCTTCCTGAATATTTTTCGCCCCTCTATCTACCCTTCCATCCATCTGTCTAACCATCCAAACATTCCTTTTGCCTAACCATAAGTCGAACTGTCTGCCGATATACCCATCTGTCTGTCAACTTGTCCATCTGTCCATCCGTCAATCTGTCTGTCTGTCTGTCTGTCTGTCTTTCGATATATCTGTCTGTCAACTTGTCCATCTGTCTGTCTGTCCATCGCTATTTCTGTCTGGCAACTTGAGCATCTGTCCGTCAACTTGTCCATCCATCCATCAATCTGTCTGTCTGTCCATCGCTACATTTTTCAGTCAACTTGTCCATCTGTCCATCCGTCAATCTGTCTGTCTGTCTGTCTTTCATCAATCTGTCCGTCAACTGTCCATCCATCTGTCTGTCTGTCTTTTTTTTTTATCAACATTTCTGTCTGTCAACTTGTCCATCTGTCTGTCTGTCCATCGCTATTTCTGTCTGACAACTTGTCCATCTGTCCGTCAACTTGTCCATCCATCAATCTGTCTGTCTGTCCATCACTACATTTTTCGGTCATCTTGTCTATCAGTCCATCTGTTAATCTGTCTGTCAACTTGTCCATCTGTAAATCCGTCAATCTGTCTGTCTGTCCATCGCTACATCTGTCTGTCAACTTGTCCGTCTGTTCATCTATTTGTCACCTTGTCTCTCTGTATATCTGTTATCTGTCCAACTGTCTGTCAACTTATCTGTCTGTCAATCTGTCCACCTCCTTGTCAACTTCTCCATCTGTCCATCCATCCATCTGTCGTCCTTCACTCCATCTGTCTGTCAACTTCTCCATCTGTTTTTGAACTTGTCCATTTGTCCATCTGTTCCTTTCTCTGGCATTTTCTCCATCCGTCTGTCGACTTGTTTCTCAGTCCATCTATCCATCTGTTAGCTTCTCCATATCTCCATCCATCCCTCCATCTGTCTGTCAACTTGTCTCTCGTTCCTTCCATGCATCTGTCGACTTCTCCATCTGTCTGTCAACTTGGCCGTCTGTCCATCACTCCATCCATTTGAAGTCTACATTTCTCCTGACAATTTTAAAGTTTGAAACACTATGAAAAAAACATAATCGTTTAGAGGTATTTTCTCAGTTGTGTACAAATGTTGCCGAAAAAGTTCAGCCGATCGAGGGTACGCAACATTACAGTGACGTTCACAGATCTTTATGAATGTATGAGTCTAGAAGGACTCTGGATTGACAGACTAGTGCACACAGACAGCAGAGAGCTAGACAGAGATGACGGAGAGCACAGCAGTGGATTTAACAGCCTATCCCAACCCACATCAGTCTTGTTTACTGATTTCCAGGCTCCAATAAAGCAAAGCTCCAGCCTCTAAGAGCCTCCGACTGCGAACTGTCAGAATCCCACACTCACTGGGGACCAAACTGCTAAGAGCCCTCCACTCTCTGACTCCTTGCTTTTCTTCGCTCTGTTTTCTCGATCTCCAGAATTCATCACACCTTCTGCTGACACGCTGCTTTCATTAAAGCCTTGCTCTGGCCCTCCATGACTTACATGCCTCTGCTGTGGTTTACATGCCTTAATGAACACATCTCGCTCCTTCCCTCTCTGAGTGATGCATTCACACTCCACGGCTCACACTCTCACGACGGGACAGAATGCGGGTCAGGAATCAGAGCTTGTGATTAACAGAACAAAAACATGCATCTGTTCTCGACGGGAAAACAGAATGTGTGTTTGTCCACGTCTGCTGCTTTATTTAACCAGGCTGTTTTTGCGATATAGGATATTTCATGTCTTCCTAGTCTTACTTATATGAAGTCCATCACTTTTTCATAGCAAGTGTAGGCTCACATCTACTTTTATCAACCCCATACATCAGTTCCAATGTTTTGCATTTCTAACGCCATGTTGTTTTGTGGTTTCATTTGGTAGATGTGATTTTGTTTGTGCTTTTAACTCTGGAGGATGTTTTGATCTCTGAAAGAACTTCGTTGTGAGCTCTTTCCCCTAGTGATTAAGGAAATTATGCTTTTTCTAAAAGTTACTGCTTTAATGTTTTGAAACATTGCATCTCATTAGTTTTTACTTCTTGAGAAGAGCTTTTCCTCCTTCAGTTTTTAAACCTCTGTGCCCAAATCCACTTTACATTAGATTTACATGCAAATGATATACTTTTTTTGTCATTCAGCTCTAGTCTGGAGCCTTGGGGAGGTGTTGACCAGCTGTCTTTCAAAGAGCACATGATAAATCTCTTTCTAGCCAATCATGCAACTTAACAAACTTGTTCAGAATAAGAAATACCGTTCTCGCCGGGCTTTCTTCTTGTGCAGAAAGATTTTTACGAAGGATTCACATGATTGTAGGACCACAACATCCCAATCTCTCACAGCTTTATTAACCCTGATGCTTCCATGGGATTCCCACCAGAGGCCTATTGATCATTGAACACCTTGCAATGTCTCTCCAGAACCTTCTTTGTCCCTTGACTGGAGAAAAGCTCATCCTCGTACCATTCTGAAAGAGGAAACTCCCTTCAACCCCTTGCTTATTTCAATCTATCCTCACCTGATGGTACTTACACAGCTACACGGCTATCTCTGTGCTTGGATAATGCAATTATCTGGACATTTCTCTGTTCTCCTTCAATGTAATGGGGAGCAAATGTTTTTTTTTCTGGTGTTGACCTTGAGTATCGTCTTTGGATGGTGTGTCACTGAAAAAATAATGTCATTGGTTATTTTTTCACCAAATTTTAAAAGCCTGAAAAAGTCACAGAGGAGAAACCTCCAAAGGTCCTAGAGTAGTAGAGGTTTTAATACAGAAGACAGAATTCTTTTTGGTGTGCAAAATACTCAGTAGAGTACATGTCACGCTCACTACCAACTGGAGCTCGAAAAATAACAAGTGTGTAGGATATATAAAGTGACGTATTTCGGGAGGAGCTATCAGGGCTTGCCACAATAACACTAATAAACTGAAAAGACCTATCGTCCTCTGACCTCATCCGAGGTACCCCTCCTTCCAACAAGATGCCCCTCTTCTGGGGTATAAGTCACTGATCCTTATCCCCGGACAACATGACTATATGTTTGTATCTGCCACTCATGCTCATGACATTAGGCAGCTTTGGATAATGAACTTGTGAAAGCCAGCACAGGACAAGAATTTTGACATATCCAGACACAGGTTACAAGATCTCTGTTTTACAGTGGACGGTACATTGAACACAGCGACGTAGGTTTGAATCCC
Organism: Danionella cerebrum; assembly: GCA_007224835.1. Lineage (NCBI taxonomy): Eukaryota > Metazoa > Chordata > Actinopteri > Cypriniformes > Danionidae > Danionella > Danionella cerebrum. Next base: position 230,746 of record SRMA01024134.1, on the reverse strand, counting down.
AAACTGTGCTGACTTTTCTTTTTTTTTTTGTCTTACTTTATAAATTCGAGTGTCTAATCTCAAAAGCTAGGCATTTAATTCACTCAGAACAAATTTGAGTAAAAAAAGCATTTTGTGCAACTTTTTTACATGTACAATTTTGAGGGAGAAATGTATTAAATGTATTAGAAAAAAATATGTGGAGAAAAAAAATTTTTTTGGGGGGTGGAATATTGTAGTTTTGACACTTTCTTCAGTTAATATTGAACTAACTCTATTAATATTATTTAAATCTAGGATATAAGGGTTATGATGATGTATGGCAAATTAAAATACTCCAAAAAATGCCACCACAGCAGGTACAAATGTAAACTATGCTCTGGCGGACTTGGTTCTATGGAAGGTCATAAAGGGTTAACTTAAAACGACATAGAAGATCACAACAGGAGGCACAGTTCTAGGTCAATCTATAAAGCATCAATCGATGTCACATCCTCCTTTTTCAAACTTGAGCGCCACCGGAGAACCTAAGACCACCAATGCGGCCTTTCACTGGAGCCAGACTTTTTTTGGGAGAGAAGCTGAGGCGGCATCACTGTAGCTCGAAGGATCAGTGCAGATCTACTGAGTTTAACTGTTCTCAGTCACAGCTCTCTAGCGGTATTTAATTTCAGCTGTAAAGTGGCCCTCTCATCGCCCCGAGCCCCGCTGTCTGCTTCACAATCGGTGGAACGAGACAGTACAACATCTCATCTCCCTCTCATTCTCTCTCTCCATCTCCTCTTTTATTCCCCCTCTCATTAAGCATGCCTCGCAGTGCCTCATATGTCACCCAGCATTTATTAAGTCACCATCAAATTAATTATGCCCTTCGCTCTGCCAGCCCAACGTAATCTTTCTGGTCACATTATTTCAGATTAAACTGTTCCAGTGAAGAAATGGCTCCCGTGAATGAAATCTGGTGAAACATAAGGTGCATTGTCTCACAGAATCAATTCAAACAGATGTAATGTGAATGGAGTTAAGTGATTTGGTGAGGACCATTTGCTGAGTTGGGACGGTATGCTTGAGAACAACAGCCAGATGTTCAGGGGGTGTTTTAAAGGAATAAATAAAACATTCTGTTGCTTTGTGACTTTAAAAACAAATAACTTTCACTCATACCTTGAGAGCATTATATGACTTCAATGACCCCACCATGGCAACCACATTTTAACCATAGCAACCAATTTGAGATATCTCTATCTCAGCTTTGGGAAATCACAGAGACATGAGGGTTGGTTTATGGTAGTCACGGAGACATTTGTGACATTATGTCAAAGACCTTCCCCACCCCATAGCAACCACAATGTCGACCATAGCAACACAGTTCTATCTCAGCTCTGAAAAATCATAGAGACATTGGGATTGGTGTATTTTATCAGTAGCAAAATGGGGAACATAATGTTTTTTCCCTTACTCCACCATTGCAGCCACACATTTTACCCTAGCAACCAAATCAGCAGATCTATATTTCAGCTTTTGAAAATGCTAGGACTTGGCATATATCACTCATAGTGAGAAGGGAAACTTTTAATGACATAGTTGATTTCTCCTTAGCAACCATATTATTTACCCTAGCAACCGATTAAAAAAAATCATTGATAATTAGGGTAAAACGGATATCACTCTGAAGTTTTAAACAGCTCTTTTCTAAGCCTACATAAAGAGTTTGCGTACATCTAGGGTTCTTTCAGTTTGAAAAGTTTGGTGGCACGATAAAACACTGCCTCATTGGTAACCTCAACCTCTGTGCTCTTGGATACCATGTTAAGACACTCTTAATAAGGTTTTCATTATGTTTCTTAAACGTTCCCCCTCATGAGCAATCGTTTTTTTGTTGTTGGTATACTCTGCATCGACATCATGTGGAAACAACAATCAGGGCAACGGGGATTTGATCAGATTTACAGAATGTTTGCTAAGCTGCTTTGCACCTGTTGTTACGTCTCGATAGCAGCCTTGTGTAACCTAATGCTTAACATCTATTCATTATTGCATGACCACAAGGCTTTTAGCAGGCTATTATGTGTATATTGTGTGTACTGGAGCTGTCGAGCTTGTTGTACAGAAAGCTTGCAGCTCTAAAGAAAACATTGAACCTCGCCAGATGCTTCGCCAGAGAAAGGGACACCCTCTGGTCTCATTTTTCTCCCAGCTCTCTTCAGACAGGCTTGCCAGTAGTATTACAACTTCATTATGAGAGTTCAAAGCACAGAAATAGTGTTTCCAGCATTAAAAGTAGCATTTCCACTCAGCTATGATCAGCTGTGCTTTAGTAAACCACCCAAGCCTCTTGTCGTTTATTTGTAAGTCTTTGTTCTGATTTATCATTTTGTTCCCCAGCTCTGCTTATCTTCCTCTGTGTGTTTGTGCACACGCGACTCTAACCGTTTCTTATCAGCTGATATAATATGGAGCTTCTGGCTGAATGCTCTTTTTGTCTTCCAATCAGACCCTTGTGTGGCCTTTGTTGACAGAGGGTTTGTCTGCGACCCTCAGGGAACAATGAAGGCTCATCTGAAAGCTTGATTTGAGAGTGGCCGTCCAAATCCACCAGGCTGGGTGTATGTACGATACTGAATAGGCCCTCTGAAAGCACTGACCTTTTCCTTTGCCAAACTAACAGCAGATTCCACTTTTGCTGCTACCTTGGGGACAATTACCGTATGCATCTGCTTCCACATTTCTCTTCCCCACCGCTCTCTTTCTCTCTCTCTCTTTTCGGCACATTTGTAGTATTGTGTTGGAAGGTCAAGAGCCCCATGTGCTTTGAATCATCCTCAGGACCGCCTGCGTGTCTTTGGGGAAAGGCTGAGATGTCATCTTTGATATTTCGTTAAATTGACTCATTCCATATTTCTTAGTTATACCTCTCTCTGAACTTTAATGAGCTTTCAAGATTTTCAACTAAGATGTTATATTGTAGAGCTTTCCTGTGGCTCAGTTGGTAGAGCATTGCGCTAACAACGCAAAGGTTGAGGGTTCAAATCCCAGGGAAAGCAAGAACTGACAGAAAATATATGTTCATTCAAATGTAAGTCGCTTTGGACAAAAGCGTCTGCCAAATGCATAAATGTAAATGTAAATGTAGAGCTTAAAAATTCAACTGTTAAAGTGCGAGAAAAATAGACATTTGATGAAGTTTCAAAGAAACTAATGCTAAACCACCACAAATGACTGATTTCTAGATGCTGTTAAAAACAAAAGGATAATGAACAGGGCTTAAAAAAAAGGGTTGCGTTTTATGATTAAGTTAGTGCCATTGATCAAGAGACCTGAGATACACATCACGTGTGGACCGTTAACACTGCTGGGCATGATGCCGCTCTAGTCATAACCTCACCATCAAATATTCACTTATTTAAGATGAGACTCAGAGAATCCAAGAAAAGAGTTGGTAAAAAGGAGCAAGCCAGCGTTTGGAAGAAAACATCTGCTCTTCCTCTTCAAAATTCTTTAAATGAAAAGGACAGTTGGGTACCGATTTTTCTCAAAACCTGGTCGGAAGCAGAGCTTTATCCACAGGTATAAACTGAATTCATTTAAAAATGTTTTAATTAGAGTCATTGATGAAGTGTCCCGAGTAACAGATACAGATCAGTGCGGACTGTGAACGCTGCTAGCCGTGATGCGCTACACATAGCTCCCCATCCACTCTTACCAAAGCCATCAGTCAAACACAGACAAAAGTTCAGTTATTTGAGGTGAGACTCAGAGAATCAGAGAAAAAAAGTTGTGAAAGAGTTGGTAAAAAGGAGCAAACCAGCGTTTGGAAGAACACAACTGTTTTTCTCATCTTCATTTTACTGCAGATTCTAAAAATGTAAAGGGCAGTGGGTAGTGATTTTACTCAAAACTGGTTCAGAAGCAAAGTTCTACCTACAGGAAAAAACTGGCAATCAACAGTGACTCTAAAAATCGTTTTTTTTTTCAGTGAATCGTTTTTTATTGGCATTATAACATAATTTATGACACTTCAAAATGAGAAACTCCATTAGCCAATAATATTTGAAGCAAACACTGTTACTCTCTCTTCCTCAACCACGTTTGTCTCATAAACTCATTTAACTCAATGATCACGGTATATATATCATAAAATAAAGTATAAACTGTCAAGGCATTTGCTGAATCCATGTTCTGGTTTGCCTGAAAAGCTGACTGCTGAAGAGCTGACCTGCTGTTACCTGAAATATAATACAAGTATAAAAACATGCGAATTGATTAATAATGGTAAATTTAAACATTTCTGGTCGGAAGCAAGTAACTAGAATTTGTAGGTTTACTGGTCACAGTCATGCCGTTTGCCTATTGTAGCTGCATATAACAGATATTACCCAACTGTGATTTCACCGATTCAACAAGTGCTGTTGTTTTATTCGTGTGCTTTTGTAATTACAGTCATACTTATTTTTACTTTGGCTATAATAAAGATTACATCTTCGTAATGCTTCGTAAAAAAAACACCACTTTTCAGGTTATACACCTTTAGAGAGTTTTAAGCACATGTTGAATTTTAAAAACTCTAATAAAGTGATTTTTAAGGTATTAAATAAAAAATTGGGTGTCAGTTACGACCATTTCAACATTGATCTGTGTTTAATACGTTTTGCAACTCCGTCTTCGAAACCATAAAATCACAATAACTCCACAAATAGCAGAATAAAAGTAGTGAAAGAAGCTGCTGTTCTTCTGAAACACATCCTCTGGATCTTCAACGCAGGCACATGTAGCGTGTCACTGTGCTCTAATTCCACTTCCATTGTCTGTCCCCTCTCCTAGCAGCCACACAGTGTCCCCTCCTCAAAAGAACCACATCTGAATTGATCTTTGTTCTTGTCGTTCCTTCTGTGGCGGCGCCTGAGCAGAGTGCCCATTACTTCTATCTAAACCATGTTGAATCCGTGGAGATGTTTCATATAATACCACCACACCTTTTCTCTAAGGGTTGACCTAATCTTTTTCTCCCTTCTTCCTCTGTCAATCCTCACATGCTTTAAGTGTTGATGAGCGTGTCTGGCTATCCTGAAGGACAAAAAGCTTGATAAGAGTCAGAAGAGAACATCCATTTTTAACACCAACCTCATCCTCTGTTCCACTCAACTCAACTTTATTTATAGAGCACTTTAAAATCAACCCACTGAGAAACGTCTGTCTGGAAATGACCGCAAGTGTCTTTTTCACTAAATAAAAGGAGTTGTACAAGACGTTATTTCTATCTCCAGATTATAACGCATCGTATTTGTAATGTTCTTTGGCGATTTTAATACTTCACTAAACAAAATGTGCATTTCTTTAAAGAAAATGTTTGGGTGCTGCTGCTAAACTTTCCTAATTTTATGATCACCACAAAAATCTGAGAAATCGGACACAACACAAATAATTAAACACAGAGAAGTTGCACTATATAACAGCTGGACAAATTTTCTATTAAGGTTTTGAAAACGCCCTCTTCTGGCAAAAAAAGTTGATTAATTAAACAATCTGTTGCCTAACATTAAATAATGTTGTAATTGTAAATCAAACTCACAAAGATGTGACTAGAAGTTTCTTTGAACAGCTTTATCATATTGAGTTTCACAGCAATACGAACATACCACCAACAGCATAACCCATCAACATTAGCTTAATCATTGAATAGTTCACCGTGCAGGCCATTCGGTGCATTAACTCTCTCAGATATGGATGGAATTTGTAGCATAATAGGAATACAGCACACCGAAGAGAAAATCCAATCTCATGCACGCCTTTACAAACTTAAACAGAACGAAATAATGTGTCGAAATTAAAAGTTGTACAGCACTCACAACTCGCACTCAGCTGCCAATATATCAATGATTGTGAAGGAAAAAAATTACTTATATTGAACAAATTCAAAATATTGATCAGTAAAGCTTCATGCAATTTTTCTTGACGCGTTTATAATCATATCTTTGGTTGTGTTTTATGCAAACTAATGTTAGAAATGACATTTTCCTTAAACTCAAACGATTCCCCGCCCATTTACAAAAACAATCTGTCAACTATTTGCTTTAATGAACGGCTGATGTTCTAAGGAAAATCTTGAGCCCTTCTTAAATCCTCAAAAAATGTGTTATTAGATGAATATTAATATTAAAATATGTTAAAAAGTCTGCTTTTCAAATCAAAGCTCTTGCTTTAAGTTTTGGACTGAGGTGCTGTGAAAAAGACTCTTTCAGCTTCTCTCCCGCATTGATTTCAATCTTTATATAAAAAAATAACTCTATATAAAATTACAGAAATACACCATTCCTCAATAAGTTGCATGAGTTGGTGCATATTTTGCACATATAGCACATTATGGATGTGAAAGGGCCAAAGCTTGTCCTGTCCTGCTCAAAAGCCATCACCTGGGGGAGGAGATACTTCTCTGAGTTGGACAGTTTTGTTATCTCCAGGGAAGTAAAACACCAAAATTCTTCTAAAATTATAAAAATTGCTGCCCATCCCCCGCTGTCCAACAAGTACAAGTTTCTTTTCATCCAGAATTGATTGATTTTGCAGAACTCATATCAATTTTGTTTGGCTTGTGATGACATGCGTATTTGAGCATTTTAGCCTTCTGATGAGCATTTTAGTCTTCTATGTCGTATCTACTCATCAGAATCATTCAGATTAAGAAAGGATTTTAAAAATATTCTTCGCAGGTGATCTATCAAAAATAAAATGGATCTTTAAAGGCATTACAATATAAATCATGTGCCTTAAGTTCGTCTATCGTAATGCAGAAGAGCTAATACTTCCATAGCAATAAAGTGTTTTTAAAAAGAAATTTCCCTTAGTTTTTCTGAACACAAGTAGCTTTATATTATTAATAAGAGTGAAATATTATGTGTTTGAATTAAACAAGCCTCCTTTGGACGAGAGGTTTTAGACACAACTGTAATCATCGATTTATGTTTCTCTGTGCACCAGGAACAAACTCGGAAAAGTTATAATAATGTGTGTTTACTGAGAATTGGATTACTGCTTGCGCTCTAATTATGCCAGAAGAACATACATCTACAACATGGATCTTCTATTACACCTGTCCATTTATCTCCAGCTACGAATGCTTCTTTCACCTTCTCTCCTTCTCTTTTACTCCAAGCTGCTTATTTTCTTCAATGCGCAGTTTACATAGACGTGATCAAAGAGCAGAAATCATCCTTTCAGGCTAATTTACATTCCATATTGTCTTTGAACAAACACCACTGTTTTCCCTTCAGCTCAGCCGACCTGGATTAACCTGAGAATACTTGAACAATTACCAATTTTGCACAAGAGCAAGAGGAATGGAGGGAGGAAGGGTATCATTTGATGAGGCTACAGATATTACATTTTACATTTAGTCATTCAGCAGGCACTCGTATCCAAAGCTGCTCATGAAGGATAGCTACAGGTGTCAGATACAGTGGGATGACCTAAAGTACAGTTGAAAGAGGATCTTTGTGAGGAATGTTTGGGTTTGGGAAGGTTAGCTTCACGACTTTTTGCTTCACATTGCCTCCTCCAGCATCTCACCATAGGTTCACTGACGCTAAGCTTGCGTGGAGCAGTGCGGTTTCCTTCCTGGATGGGAAGCTCGAAGTCCTTCAACTTAAAACTTGCATCATATGAACTTCTTTCAAAAATAATTGTCAGGTAGTAATTTGTCTCTCGTGTTCCATCTGCTAAAGAAAAAGTAGCCTAGTTAATTTTCCTCTGCATTGATCTTATTTTTCTTAATTCTAGTTAGAGCGCCCCTAGAGGTGGAAGAAAACTCTACAGAATAGCCGCCCAGTTCAAAACCTAGGAAAAAAGTAGCGGTTTGTAGTCCAGAAAATACAACATGCTTCACATTTCCACGTAGAGCAAACACGCTGTGTTTCCAAACAAAGTGTTTCTTACATTGTCTGAAGTGAATATTTTGCAACAATTAATGAGATTTATTTTGTTTATTCCAATAGTTACCAAATAGAAATGTACTGAAGGAGTCTGTCAGTGGACTCTAAATCCAGGTCTTGCGTATAATGGACTACGATTTGACATGTAGCTATTGTTAAAAGAAATATATCCACTTGATCAAGTCAAACGGTTCAAAAGAGGATGTCTGTGTAGACATTTCATAGAGTTCTGACCTTGGGGTCGGGGTTTGTGCACAAGGGGGTGTGTTGGAACAGGGGGAGACTGAAAATAGATGTTGTTCATGATAAACATTCCTTTTGGAAAGTTATAAAAGGTGCGGCGCTCTTCTAGAGAGGTCCAACTGTGATTCTTAAAGCATTGAAATGGGACCTTCAGCTCCGTAACAATTTAAATTAAATGATGCCGTTTCGCCTACTATTCTTCACAAAGTTGTAAAATGGGTTTAAAAAGCTCACTCTAGATTTCCGTGAAGAGAAATCACCATCGTCAAACTAGAGGAAGGAAGAATGTGACAAAAACAGCATCCTGCCCCAAAACAGGATAAATGTCTCCCAGAATTCCAATTCTGCCTTCTGGTCTCACAACAATTGGCCGTAGCTTGATAAATGACGAGTCTACAGGACCAATGACAGTTTTGTTGCTCAGGGATCTTTCTATACCCAGTAGGGTTTTTAATGATAGATGGCCTCAAGGATGAAAGGCCTGCTTCTTTTTTTTCTTTTGTCCTATTTGTTTGTCAGGATCTAAAATTAGCTGATGTGACGGCAAGTAGCCACTTCTGCCACAATCCCTCAGTTATTTCATTGTTTGATTTCTAATTTTGGATGATTTACGCTGTGAAAGGGCCTTTGTTCTAACTGTACAATGTAGCTATCCTTTCACTGGAGTACTGACGATATTTATTTAATATATTACAGTAGGGCTGGGCGATATGAAGCAAAAAATATATCTCGATATATTTTGCTATATCTCGATATACGATATATATCTCGACATCTTTACAGGATTTATAACCCCCCAACCACCCCCAAACCGTACTGCAAAAAAAAAATAATACAAATGTCAAAGTCGTTTTTTATTGAAGCTCAGAGGTGCTTCTGCAAATTTTCTTTCAGAAATCCTTGTATACATTTTGCCTTTTCATTCAAAAATAAAACAACTAAAAACAGGCAGTGCATAGGAACAAAGTGCTCCTGTAACATTTAGGATATAAACAAAATCCCTGATAACATAAATAATAATTTAACTGTAAAATAATACACATTGCCTTCTTTTCATTCAAAAATGAAACAACTCAAGCTCATCTTTGCAGGACCTCTGTTGTAAGTAACCTTTTCCAATTCAGCAGCAAGCCGCGCTCTCTCTGTAGTGTACAGTCGCGGGAGTTCCTGTCTCGAAAAGTAATGCCGACTGGGTAAACTGTATCTGACTGGGATCAAGTGTTTTTAGCGTACGTTTAAAGCCACGTTGTTCAACGACGGATATGGGTGCCATGTCCACCGCTTTGTGAAACGCCACGGACTCTGTGATGCTACAAAACCTTGCGCTCTCCGCTCTGTCTTTCATATTCTACACTCCGCGTTATAGAATTGTGGAGATTAGTTGAGCTTTGGTTGGCACCAACTTTCACGGCATTCACGGCAGTAGACATCTGTCTGTTGTTCGTCTGACGACTTAAAACCAAAGTATTTCCATATAATGGAGCCAGCTGTTCTTTTTTTGCAACAAGTTCTGTAGCCTCCGGGCTGGTTGCGGGCGCCGCCATGTTGATTGAGACGACAGGCAAGGGGAGGGGGAACAAAAGCAAGGAGGCACGGACGAGTGCAGCACAGAGAAGGCAAACAAGCGAATTGGTGAAAATTAAATATAGACATTATATCGATATGTACGATATGCCAGAAATCATATTGAGTTTAAAAAATATCTCGATATATTTTAAATATCAAGATATCGCCCACCCCTATATTACAGCACTGAACGCAGATGTTTTATCTGAACTGAAACATGAATTCTGAGCTTGTTTTACACACAAAATTCATCTGCGTTTTGTGGTTCAAGCACAAAATAGAAGGGGCATCTTTTCTTTTTTTTATCTTGTCCTGTCCTGCTCAAAAGCCATCACATGGGAGAGTATATGCCTTGCTGAGTTGGACAGTTTTGCTTTCTCCAGGGGAGTAAAACACCTGGTGTGGTGTTCTCTCCTCTGGATTGGAGTATTGAATGTATGTAAATATTTATTAGTTGTGGTCCCAGCGAGTTTACATCAGTTTTGTCAGGACAAGAGGGTGTTGAACTGAAAGGGGGAGTGGATAAAGGATTGGGGAAGGGTGAAGGTACACGAGTGAAAAAGGAAAAGAAGAAAGAATGGAAAAAAGGGGCATCTTTACAGTGTTTGCTAAATTGTCCTCGGGTTTGAGCAGATGTATGCCTTTAGCTCTTCCTGGGAGAATAAAATAAAACAGTTTTGATGGAAACTTTGCTATAAATATGCTAATTTCGGAGCGTTTTTCACACTTTGAATAGTGTGGTGTCAGGCCTACGTCTTGTGAGCTACGTCTTATAATCTCAATTATATCGTACACAATAAAAATTGACCAAAAAGTGTCCCCCAAATACACACAGCTAGAGTTTCTGATACAATTTCTGACATATATTCATCGTTTGCTTAATGTGAATTTGAATCTAGTCACAAATTTATGAACAGTTCTGGTTTATGCCAGAAACTGAGTTTTAAAGTGTATTCATTGGGGGCGTGTCCTCTATGGCCAATCACGTGAGCTTTGCTACAACAGGAAATTGTGTTCAGGAAGATCAGGAATGGGCAAAGTGAGTATTAAATTTTGTTTATAAATTCATTAAACGCCATAGTTTATAACGTTTCCTCTGCCTGGCCTCGACATAAAGCCTCAACAAAGATACACTACTCCAGGATGCAAGCGTTGCAAAAATCGACTTGTATCCTGTGAAGTGTGACTAGGAACTTGTGTCCTTATGAAAGTTTTTTTATTTAATATTTACTTTCTCTAAAATACTCTGAGATCCGTTTGATGAGTACCTTGTACCCCTGGTTCTTAATGCCTGGTTATTAAAGAGCCACGTGTTCACACAGTTTAAGCGTTAGGCAGGTTTATAAGAAGTAAAGAGCTCAAATGGCTTTGATATCAACAATAGCTGAAGCTTTAGCCGCGAGAGACAAGTGAGGAGTGCCGGGTTAATATTATGTGTAGAGATTGAATTCATAAATATAATTTAATTTTCACCTTGTGCATTCCTGGTCTTAAACAGCTGCCTCAGTTGTTGCAGCAAAGCTCTCATGATTGGCCAAAGCGGACACCCTCCACAAAGTATACGTTTCTGAAACCAGATGTGGCAACTGTCACTGACCCTTCTATAGGTAAAACGCTTTAATTTACTCATATTGACATGGGGAATCCTATATAATGTCCATGACTTTTCCATAGCAACCAGACTATTTACCGTAGCAACCACTTTGGCATATCTCTATCTCAGCTTTACAACTTTACAGACACGTGAGTTTGTTTATTTTACTCATATTGACAAGAAAACATTACATTATGGCACTGACCCCTCCATAGCAACCAGACCTTTTCCATAGCAACCAAATTGGCATATCTCTATCTCAGCTTGTGAACGTCATAGAGACTTTGGGGTTGGTTCATTTTACTGAAATTCACAATGGGGTAAATAATACTAATAATTATAATGTCCCTGACCCCTCCATAGCAACCAGACTGTTTACCATAGCAACCAATTTGGTAACCCTTTATCTCGTGTTATAAAAATCATAGAGATATGGGGATTGGTTTATGTTACTCGTGGTGACATTGGCATCATTTGTCCAACAACAAAGTTTGCGTGCAAAGTTAGCAGATGACCTCAGACAACATCAGCACAAAACACCAACACTGGTTGGAACCTCTGAGCTTTATCTGAAGCTAATAAAGGATGTTTGTTGTTGAGTGTGTCTCTGTGTGAGAGACAATAAAGAAGTGAGCTAGCTCAGCCTTGTCTGGATCAATATTTCTACACGCTATGTTTTTAGTGCTTGTCAGTTGCATGATGCGGCACGTCCGAGAGAGTAAGCTTCCTGTCAAGACATTGCTTTGTGTCTGTTTCCCTGAACCCCAGGCCTGTGATGTTCTCCATGCCACCTCTGAAGCAGAACAGAGCACTGGGCGATGTTCCAGTTGTAGGTCATTATCCCCAGCGTCATAGATACAGAGTCCTGCCAAAACGCTCTTTCCTTCCACTGACTAATACACTCTCCTAAGTGTTCTAGAGGCTAGGGATTCAGTCCCACTCTTTATTTTTCTTCTCTCTTTCTTGTCCTTGAGCAGTGTTAATACTGTTGCCTCATCACTTTCATTATGCTAATCAATAAAGTCATCGCTGAAAAGAAAAAGGCACTTAAATTGTCAAAAGAATATATATATATATATATATATATATATATATATATATATATATATATATATATCTCTCTATATATATATATATATATATATATATATATATATATATATATATATATATATATATATATATAATATTGTCTTTTACTATTGTATTGTACTATTGTATTATACTAATGTTGTCTTTTAAAATCCAGTCCAAAATCAGAAATCTCATGTATTATATATGTTTTATACAGTTATTTCTGATTTTGAATCTGACAATATTTCACCCTTATTTCACACATATAGTATTGCAAAATAAATATGAATAAAATATTCTTTCATTCTTAATAAAAATACGATTTTATTTGAAGAATACATGAATTTGCTATAAAATGTAACAAAACAAAAAAGAAACCTAAGGTTATACACGTGCAAGAGAAAGATTAAATAACAGAAAATCATTTAATTCCATTTCATTAAAATATTACAATTATCGGAATGTTTGCTGTCAAGAATTCGTTACGAAACTAAACAAAATGAAACAAAACACAACGGAACCCATAGTTATTTTCATGCAATAGAAAGAAAATATTCCATTTCAATAATTGTATTTTTAAATTAAAATGATATATGTTTTAAATATTTTATCAACAATATAATAAAATTTATTCTAAGAATAATGTTTTATTTATTGTATTTGTTAAGAAATGAAACTCATAATTATATTTTCATGCAAAAGAAATATCAATAAATGAACTTCCATTTCATTTGTTATGAAATCAAACAAAACAAAATGAAACAACCCAAAGTTATTCGCATGCAATAGAAAAAAGATTAATTCCATTTCATTAAAGGATGGTATTTTTTTAAACAAAAAATATATGTTTTAAATATATTATCAACAATATAATATAATATATTATAAAAATAATGTTTTTTTTTCAGGTATTTGTTAGGAAATGAAACCCATAGTTTTTTTAATGCAAAAAAAAAATCAGAGAATAGAGAATAATTTCATTCATTTTCACTGAGCACTGTTGAAAGATGTCTGAGCCGAGACGAAATACAGGACCGTCAATCAGAGAGGGGCAGCAGAGCTAGCAGAAATTAAAGCTGCAAAACATAAACAATAGCATTTCCACAGTGATAAAAGTGAACGGTGAGTGCATTTTATTTCATTTTCTTGAGTTGTTGTAGTGTTTTTTTGTTGTTCATTTCTTTGACACCATCACTCCCCTGTTCTACAATCTCAAGAGAAGTTCCATCAAATCCAAACTTTCTCCACCTGTTTTTCTCCTGGATTCATGCAGATTGCCATCCATGAATCTGTCGATGGGATTTGAGCTCCTCAGCTTAACGTTCAGTTCCATCCCGGCGTCGTAGTAAACACATGGAAAACTATAAGCGATTGAGAATGTGCTTTTCCCCCTGCGAGGTTGAAGAGTTCAGGAGAAAATATTTGATAGCAGCTGTGCAGGCGAGAGCGTCCAATAGCTCTCAAGGGAGCAGTAGTGGGGACTACTTAAGCAGCCATGGACTTCTGCCCACCATAACACTTCACAGGATCTGAGATATCACTAAAGAGCCAGGGACAATCTCTCCAGGTGTCAAGATGTGCCGAGCAATGATCTGTGTTGAGCGATGCAAGCAAATATTAATCTAATAGATGGTTATGCCCTGGTGACAAACCGCATTACTTACCACTTCTCTTTCGACAGCTTTAGGAAAAACGACAAACTTCCATGTATGGTTTCTCGTAAATGATCCTGCTGTTCCTCCTGGCAGCACGGGATTGTGCAGTTGGTTTTACTTTATGCAAATTAGGTTCATTTCCAGTTTAGTCACCAGGAAATCAATCATTCAAATGAATGGAGCAGCACCTCTAGTGCCAATCCGTGTTGTATGAATGTTAGAAAGGGACGATAGGACCTACGAGGTCTGCCAGCAGGTCGAGTAAGCACCTACTGAATCTTTCAAAATGGGTTGATAACAGTTTGTGTGTGTCCCTTGCATTCCAGCAGACTGTACCGTTATATTCGATACTCAAAAGACAAAATAATTGATAAAAACAGTGATACCTCGAGATAAGAAATGAATCCGTTCCAGGGTGGCCTTCCCATCCGGAATTTTTCGTATGTCGTAGAAACACCAGATTTATTAAAGAAAAAAAAAAAACCCTTCTTCAATCCTTAAATCTACACATTGTCAATGTAATAAATGATAATAAAACAATAAAAATAAATAAATGCAAAATAATATGTACACAAATGTGAAACCGATGCAAAGATGTGTGTTCACGAATTCCGAACACCAACACGAAACCAGGCACACGCGTAAACAGTACTAAAAGCATGTGTGAAGGGATCTGATCAATGTTGGTAATATCTGACCAATAGCAGAGCAGAACTTTTGGTGGCGAGTCATGTGACACCCAGCGTAGTCAGCCGCAAAATCCAATATCAACAATTTAGTTCGCGTTCGTACGTATTTCTTGTTTTCTCGGATTGTGTTTTTGTTTCTTAGAATTTTTTTCGTATCCTGAAGCAAAATATTTTCATATCTTGGATTTTTCATCACAAGAAGCATTCATATCTCGAGGTACCAGGTAATTGATTTCCTGATAGCTAGATTGGGGAATTCAGGGGATGCTGATTGGTTTGGTTAGTTTGTTTTATTGATTGTATTGTAGCTTGTGATTGGTTGGTCGACTAATTGATTCATTGGTTGCTTAGTTTATTATTGGCTGGTTTCATGTTTGTTTGGTGGGGTTGTTGTCTGGTCGGTTGATTTATTGGATGTTTTGTTTGTTGGTGTGAAGTTTGGTTTGTTGATTGGTAGAAATTTAGTTTGACTGGTTTGTTGATGTTTATCTGATTTGTTAGTTGATTTGTCAATTATTGGTTGTTTAGTTTATTTTTGGTTGTTTTTTTGGTCTGGTTTGTTGATTTATTGGATGTTTTGTTTGTTGAAGTGTTGTTTAGTTTGTTGGTTTTATTTATTGATCGAATGGTGAAACATTTGGTTGTGTTGTTGATTGGCTGGTTGATTGATAGATCTATCGGTTGTTATTTGGTTGTTAAGGTTATTTTTGGTCTGGTTTGTTGATTTATTGGATGTTTTGTTTGTTGAAGTGTTGTTTGGTTTGTTGGTTTTGTTTATTGATCGAATGGTGAAACATTTGGTTGTGTTGTTGATTGGCTGGTTGACTGATGGATCTATCGGTTGTTATTTGGTTGTTAAGGTTATTTTTGGTCTGGTTTGTTGATTTATTGGTTGTTTTTGATTGGCTGGTTGACTGATGGATCTATCGGTTGTTATTTGGTTGTTAAGGTTATTTTTGGTCTGGTTTGTTGATTTATTGGTTGTTTTGTTTGTTGAAGTGTTGTTTGGTTTGTTGGTTTTGTTTATTGATCGAATGGTGAAACATTTGGTTGTGTTGTTGATTGGCTGGTTGACTGATAGATCTATCGGTTGTTATTTGGTTGTTAAGGTTATTTTTGGTCTGGTTTGTTGATTTATTGGATGTTTTGTTTGTTGAAGTGTTGTTTGGTTTGTTGGTTTTGTTTATTGATCGAGTGGTGAAACATTGGTTTGTGTTGTTGATTGGCTGGTTGACTGATTGAGTTAGTTATGCTTTATTTGTGTGTTTTTTTTAAGTTATGTTTGGATGGTTTTATGTTTTTTTGGTTGGTTTGTTGTCTGGTTGCTGGATTTTTTGGTTGTTTCTGTTGTTTGGTTTGTTGATTGGTTGAAATTATTGGTTGCTTAGTTTGTTGATTAGATGTTTTGATAATTTTTTTATTTGCTAATTGAGATAATTTAATTGTTTGTATTAACTGGTTACTTGTTTGTTTGTGTTTATTTATTGGGTGGTTGATTGATTGATAGTTTGTCGGTTTTGTGGAGATGATGTTTGTTTGTTGATTTGTTGTTTGGTTGGTGGAATTTTTGTTGGTTTGTGCTTTTGCTATTGATTTTTAACATAAAAGGGAGTGAAGTGAGACAGTAAGCAGCATCTGTTGATATTAAAACAATGATTGATATTAAATCACCTCATCTCACTTTAATGTTTCTTTTGTAAGATCATAGAATATTTCTGTTGCACATTATTATTATTATTATTATTTGTGTGTCAGCCATGAAATAAAATATTTAAAATGTATTTTTCCATTTTTACCAAATGTATGGACCTTGATCTCACTCAGCTCGAGAATGCAATCGGAAAAACATGTTCGTGAAGAGAGACTGGTTTATTGTGGCATGAAAATGTGCAATAAGCATCACACTGTGTTGATCGGTGTCATTGGCTTCACCACAGCCACCTGTTCCTGTCGTAAACCTGGAGCCGTGCCGCAGTATACTGGAGAATCTGGGGTGGATGGGACTTGGGTCCCCTCACAGCTCTTAATCTGAACTAAATCTGTTCACCTGCAGCTAAATCTATTTGTGCTGTATTGCAAATGGAGCTTAAGTTGCATTTGGCTTTCTTCAAACACACTGAGTAAATTGGACCATTAAAGAAGGTTTGGACCATTCAAACCACTTTAGATGGCTTTAGGAGGTTTTTCCACATATAACTGTAAACACATTTTCCCCAGTCTGGTGCTATTTGGAGACTTCTGGATCTTCAAAATGTATTTTATTGCGCTCAGGGAAAGGCTTTGGGATTCAAACCTGCAGTGCCCTGGGCAACCACGCATATACCACGAGGCCAGACTTACTTGTTTCATTTTAATGCACAAAAAAACATTTATTTATTTCTTTTTTTAAACAGGATTACATAAACCATATTTAATTTTATCCAGTCATCCTCCTGTCATGGAGTTCAGTTCTCATTTTCCGGTTTCAACTGTGTGGCACTGATTTCTCCCACGTCTAACTCTGTGTGAACTGATTTCTCCTGATTTACTGTCAGGCTCTTTGTCGTAGCATCGGTTGGAACAATGACATTCCTACTGTGTCTTTGGTATGTGTTTGTATGATCGCTTGCATTGTTCTCTCTAGCCCTGAGACAGGCATCTCATCTCTTTTTATATTTTATTCTTCCAATACTTGATTCTCTTGTATCTTGCTAGTTAGAGTTATTCCCTTGTTATTCCGTGTTCTTTCCACCTCGGCTCCGTGAGACACCTCTTGACCTCTCAGTGCCATTAAACATGTTGTGTGAAATAAATCAGAACCCTGTTTTATAAATACATAAGCAGCCCCTTTATTTACACATGCATTTAACCTTGATTTAAATAGTCAACACTAGTTCCTCTGCATCCAATCAGCAGATGGACATCTAATGAAGCAGAGAGCGTGAACTGGAATCCTTCACTGTAGATAACGTTGTATCTATTGGATTTGCCATCGGCCAAGTCACTAATTTGTATGGAGGTGACCAAGCATGGCGTCTTCACTCGGATAACGACACTTCAATTATCGATTTTCCACTTATCAGATTATCACAGTCTCTGTGATTTGCAACACGGGCCGCTGTCTGCTCCATAACACCCATGAGGTCTCTTGGGAAAAGGGCATCGGAAGGAAAGGTTGGCATGCTTTCATAGGGGCATGACTGATTGAGGCACACAGCCGGTGGGTCTTGTTGACTCGATGCCAATCACATATCATTTGGCGCGACAAGCGTTTTCTGCTCGGGTTGAGCTGGAGAATGGCCGTGCATGAGTGAAGTCATAATGAGGGCTTCGGAGAGGAGGAAAGGACACAGATAGCACCACATCATGAAGCTCCATTACACATCCAGGACAGGAAACATATGGGCCTAGGCTGAAGTACCCGACTCACTCCCGTCGTTCCATCATTCTTTTATATTTACCCTTGCTTTCACATGCGTGAGGGTTTAGAGAGTGTGCCGTGCACAATACAGATCCAGCGTGGATCTCTTTGGTTTTGATGTTTATAGAAATACCTTTCAAATCCCTTCACAACTGACTACCTATTTAATATTGCACTTTACTCAAAACTTTAGCCGCTAGGAACACATCACCCCCGTACTTCAACATCTTCGCTGGCACACACCTGGGGGTCGGTGTGGATAGTGAGACTTTTCTTTTTTTTTACTTTTGAGTTTGAAAGGTGAGGTTTGTCATTGTTGTCATGCTCTGTCACTCATTTATTTACAAACAGCAAGTGTAATGGCGGCCGAAGTGAGGAAAATTTTGTCAGATTACATTCGTATTCCTATTTGATGAGTTTTTGAAAACTTCAATGTTAAATACTCCTTTTAAATATGCCATGAATCGACTGCCCCCTGTTGCTGTAAGAGAGTCTTTCAGGGTGTAATAAAAAAATATTTTTTTCTTGTTGATTTCTGAGATAGAACAGGAAATACATCACATCCAGGAAGTTGCTAGCTTCTTAAATAAAGCAGCACAGATACGATCTGCCCTTCTCTGTCCTCTCCTGGCCACAGAGGAGATCTGTGTCCTCTCCCATCCCCCCCCCTCCCCATTTCCTTTGTCTCTCTATCTCTGAGAACAGTGTTTTGTTGTAGCTGACTCATGTGTCATGTTTAAGCTAAATAAAGCAGTGTTTTCTGTTAAATCTTCTTGCTTGGTTTAGAATCAACATTCTGTAACAAGAGTTTTTCATTGTTACAGTTGATGCAGTCTTTTTTTTAAATGAACATGGACTCATTTTTTTTTGTACACTGTGAACTGATTTGTCTGGATTTTATGTAGTTCTCATATTTGAGTGCTGAGTTATAGAAAGAGTTTTGTTCTGCAAAGCCAGCTGAAACTGTTCTCAGTCTATCTACAGTTGATGATTTGCTGGGCTTAAATAGGGTAAATGGGCCACGACGCATATCTTCCGTTCTCTTGGGAACCCTATGAGGAGTGTTTATGTGTTTTTAAAGGGATGCCCCATCTGGAGGGCATCAGGCGTGCATCTTTGCTCGTGGGCAGCTGCTCCAAATGAAATCACTGCAGCTGACGCATCGCCATTTCCTCTGAATATGTTCATTTCTAATATGAGGATGCATTCTAAAACAAATGACAGTTTGTGGGTCAAAACAAAAATCACCAACTATTGCAAATGTGTACATTTGTCACAAGATGAACTATTAAAGATCAACTTTACTGTCTGTTGTGTAGCATTTACAGAGAATTGAAATTACAACAGTGAAGACAAATACTACGTTTAAACTTACAAATAAAAACAAATACAATGCAAACACAGTTTAAATACAAAATGACTTGAAAGCGAAACTGCAAATGGTTTAAATGTGAATATTGACACTGGCTTTAGTAATAGGTGACGTATAAAATGTGTTAAAATGGCATTAAAATTATCATTGTACTTGCTGGTTGTGATTGGGAAGAAGTGCTGGTCTAAATAAACTAAGAAAGGATCCGTTATGCGATATTGCCTCCACGATACTATTTGAAAATATTGGACAAAATGGAATTTAAATGTTTTGAGACCACTAAGCTCAGAAGGCTCTAGTGTGATTTCTATGAGAGCCTTTGATACCACCCATCCACTAGGAGGCAGTGTTAAAATTTGCATTAAGTCACCTTTTTTACTCCAAGTGATGAAGAGAGCTCATTTTATAATTGTTCTTCTCTAAAATGTGAGCAAAGTAAAACAAAAAGACAAGCTAAAGAAGTTTCAGAAGTGACTAGAATCCCAATCACTCTAAGAAGCTCCCAGTAGCTCCACGATACATATTTCACAATTTTGTATTGCGATATATTGTTTCTTGTATACGTGTAGATTAGCTTATTTGTTTGCTAAATGTGTAGGTGGTGGGAGGGGCCACATAAACACATCGGCTAATTGATTTGTTCAGCAACTCTTAGTCGACTCTTATTAAAAGCGGCTATTTAATACAATAGTTCTCTTTTTGTATTATATTTGATCATTTTAGCAAATCTTGTTTTGATAAATGTGATTGCGTGTGATGGTACTTTGATAAATGCAATAAATACTTGTGTATTAGTGAGTAATGAAAACAAAATATTGAGCCAAAAAGTCATGAATTCTCTTCTCTTTAGATTTGCTCCTGATTTGCTCACCTATTGAAGCTTTTCCTCGCTCTTCTTTATCCTGTCTGCGTTTTCCCTCTCAGAGCATTAGCGTTTCAACGATATGTTGCAGATTACCCTCCTTGCATGGCTCAGTGGTAAATAAGTACTTTATTGTTCCCGGGATAAAACTGCCAGGAAGAAATGAGGAATGCCTTGACTTTATCAGCCTGAGCAGCAGAGGGCCCAAAGTACAGAGACCTGCCATAATTGCATATTAAAGTGACAACTAGCAGAGTTTGTGCTATTCGTCATGTAGGGGATCATATTATGATGGGGGGAATGTGACATTTAGTGCAAAGAGCTCCCTGTGGAAATACTCCGAGGGAATAATGACTTTCACCATCTAGTCTTCCTGGTACTTTGCAGAAGAATCCTCTCTGAGAAAATGAGTTGAAATTGCAGCACAAGGGCCAGACGTCTTTAAGATTGATGCCAATTGCACGGCATTCTAAAACGCCTTCTCAGATATTTGAACCAGTAAATCTTCCAATCAAGGGCGTTTCCACTTAAATGAATTTCTTTTCATATCAGCGTAAAGGTGACGGCTGTCAACCAAATGCTGCCGGAGAGATATCGTTCAGGCTGTGCCTTGTGAAGATGCTTTACAGAGTGATTACGGTGTAAACCTCGAGCTGGTTATCGTTGGATCAAACGGAGTGTAGCTTGTGACTGTTTTGTTGACGCCTCAATTCCTGCTCTCTGAGAACGACTCTCTTATTGCTATCGATTTTTTTTAAAGGGAGGGGGGGGGGCTTTTCATTCTGCAGAAAGTATTGAGAGAAATCTTCATCTCGGATCTGTGTTCATCTGCAGCCGAGCTTGCGACCGATCAACCAGAAGTAGCTCCCCTTGAGAACTCTCTGTTAACGTCTTGTATAACACACACACACAAATCTAGGAATTACAAACGGCAGTAGTTTACCTCTGAATTCATTAATATCTTAAATGCGCGGAGAAAACACAAATGCGCCGGGGAGGCAATTGAATCAGGAAATATGAATGAAGCGATTATAGAGACGACGTGTTTTCATTTGGTTTTCGCATTTTAAAACCATGATTCCTACTGCTTCAGACTCAACCTACCGCAAACATGCTTACTGTGGCTTATGCACGCTGATTGGTCCATTATTTTATGCATCTGATAGTCCCCCTAGGTTTTAATGTGATGAGTTATTCATCACGCACTTAGCATTTCACACATTTTATGCCACAGTGAGGGAAAACTGTTTTACCGCTTTCAAATGTTTTAATATATTTAGTATTAGATTCATTTCAAGCCTCAACTGTAGTAAACAGACTGAAATTCAATAAAAGTTTCTGTATTACAATATCTATAGCAGTTTGATTGTGCTCCCGCTAATAACAATGATCACCAGAGAACAAAATGAACAGTGGAGAAGTATCTCAGCAGTACTCCACTTCTACACTGCTTTCTGAAGCACTAACACACTGTCAGCGAATGATGTGTGTTCGATATCACACTAACTCCTCTTTTTATGCAAATCAATTCTCCCGTTTCAAAACCGTGGTCACTTAAAGAACTTACTGAGATTCATTGCGCACTTAGCATTTCATACATTTTATGCTACACTGTTTTACCGCTTTCAAATTTGGAACATTTGCCCTATAGTTTCCATGTTTAGTCTTAGATTTATTTCAAAGACTAAAAAAGTTGATTTGTAAACTGTAGCATTGAATCTTGGGTGAGAATTTCCTTCCCTCTTCCATGGCATGACAATGACTCAAAACACAAGGCCAAAAGAGCAAACGAGTTATGGAGTAGCCTTTCCAGTTTCAAGACCTTAACTATTTATAAAAATGTTTGGGTCGCCAAACCTCATCCTTAATTCCAACCAAGTGAAACATAACACAAATGCGCTGAGAAAGCAGGAAGCAACTGAATCAGGAACCATCAATGAAGCAATTATAGAGACGACGTGTTTTAATTTGGTTTTGGCTGAAGGTTAGTGAACACACAGCAAAAACGTTTGAAGTAGAAAAACTGCCTGAAAAAAAAAACAAGATCAAATCAAGATGTCTTGCTCTCTACAAGTTGATGGAGTGATCCTGCACCAAGTAGAGTTTAAGTATCTCGGGTTCTTGTTCATGAGTAACGGGACCATGACAGATAGATCGGAGCAGCTTAAGTACAGATCAGTAGTGGATAAAAAGGAGCTGAGCTCCTCAGGAGGAACTCGAAGTAGAGCTGCTGCTCCACAAAAAAGAGAAAAGCCAGCTGAGGTGGCTCAGGCATCTATTTAGGATGCCACCCTGAGAAGGAGGTCCGGGCATGTCCGTCTGGGAGAGACCTAGGATATGCTGGAGGGACTATAGGCCTCTACACACCTGTTTGAATTTTCAATCCGAAGTTTAGTCTGAGAATGCGCCTCGATCGAAAACCATGGGTGCCAACGGGAGCTCACATAGCTGCCAAACAAAAAATAGTTACAAATTGCCACATCAGATTACTTTTTCGCAAGAGGAACACCAATGAAAGCTGGTGAAGAGGATGTAAGAGAGCCACTTGATGGCGCTCATCCCACATTTCCATCCGCCATCGTACAAGAAACAGGAGAGAAAAAGAAGATCGGGAAGGAAAAGGTAGAGAATCAAAGGACATATGTTAAAAATCCTGGATGTCGAGCGGTTTGCTCTGTTGGTGGGTGATCACAGGGAGCTTTGGAGAATAGAGATTATTTGCAGCTCGCTATTTTCTGGGTTTTGGGAGTTGATGGTAAGTTTTACGCCATCTTTAGGCAGGGAGCATAATTGCATCAATATTTCCACGACCCAGACCAAGAGCACCCTGCTGAGAAGCCATCCGAAGATTTGTGCGAATCTCAATTCGGATCAGTGTCTCCCGACTGGCCTGGGAATGCCTCTGTGTGCCCCCAGATGAGCTGGAGGAAAGGGACGTCTGGGCATCCCAGCTTAGACCTGGCCAATATTAGAAATCTCCCCTTTTCTGAACTTGATTTGCATAACTCCAAAAAGGACAATAACAAGAAGCGTAAACAAACTAAATGATTTAAGTATAGAACTACTATGTTCAGCATTAGCTGGGGTTAAAGGCATTAACCCCATGCCTTCGGAACTTATTACAACTCTGCCATGTTTGTGGTGCATTCTTTCCCAAAAAACCACCTGAAA